>JBBPBF010000070.1:0-61438 GCA_038051015.1 Phyllosticta paracitricarpa
TTTCTCCTATTTTTTAGGGGGTATTAGATAATAGGGAGTACCTATAGAAGATAGCCTACTATTATAAGTATAGATCTCCTCTATAAGAGTAGTTCTAAGGTTAGGGGGGGAAGGGTATTTCTTAGTAGGAATTCTTTAAATAGCTACTTTAAACTAGTATTTAGGTTTTTTAGTACTATTAAATAGAATAAGGTAGGACTACTTAGCCTAATTATCTAGTAGAATACTACTAGAGTACTATAGTATAGTAGTAAGTACTAAAATCCCCTTTAGGGAAATAGTAAATAAGGTAAGAGAGAGGTTTTATTCTCTTTAAAAAGAGAATTAAGGGAATTCCTTAGTTTTCTAGGGGAAAAATTAGGGGGGAGAGATAGTATACTAAGAATAATATACTAGTGTTATAAGGGGTTATTTAGTGCCTTTACTACCCTCTTAGGGATAGTAGAAGGGGAAATATCTACCTTTTCTCCTTATTTAAATCCCTTAGAATTTATAGAGACCTATAAATAACTAGGGGACTTAATAGGAGGCTCTCTAGTACTAACTACTTCCTTAGAGACCTTAGAGGATAGGTTAGGGGTCCTACTTCACTTAGTATAGTCCTAAAAGACTTCTAGAAGATCTAAAAGATACTCTTCTTCCTCTCTATTTTTAGAGAGGTTAATAGCTTTTCTTATTAAATCTCTAGCCCCTAGGAGAGCCTCCTAAGAAGTACTAGAGTTAGAGAGTACTAGGGAGGGTATTAGGATACTAGATCTCCTAGGAGAAATAGTAGAAGAGGTAGAGATAGGCTCTTTTTCTTACCTAATAAGTACTACCCTAGTAGGGGTACTTTTAGAGAAAGTAGAGGGCTCTCTAGGTTATTTCTAAGCCCCTACTATCTACTAGGAGGTAGGAGTAGCTAGAGAGGGGTTAAGGTCTATTAAATCTTCTTTTTCTTTAGAAGAATCCCTTAAATTAAGGGGGTCTCCTAATTTAGAGGTTTTTTATAGTAGTACCCTATTAGGAGGTATTCTAGGAGGTTAGATTTAGGTAGTTAGGATTAGAAGTAGAAGTTCTAGTTTATATTTCTTTAGAAAAGATATAAAAACCTACTTTATAGATAGTATAAGGCTATTTTTTACTTTATCTCCTAGGGTTTTTTCTTAGCATTCTAAGATAAAGTATATATCCTAATTCTTAATATTCTTTAACCTCTAAAATTAGAGGATAGCCTAATAGATAGTCTAGAGGTAGTATTTTTTATTTAGAGGTTTTTTCTTATAGATTATTATAGGAGACTAGAGGGTATTCTTAGTATATAAAAACTATAGATATATAGAGAAGAGGAAATAATTTTTAGAGTAGGAAGAGTAGGGAAAAAAGCATATTTTTACTCCTTACTAGGTAATAATAAGTACTAGTAGTAATATAAGGGTATAAACTAGTACTTTAAAACCTACTAAGAAAGATACTATAAAAAGATTTATAATTAGATAAGAATTTATAGAGAAATCTAGGTATAAAGATTATAGTATTAAGAGGGTATAAGCTACCTCTTAATCTAGTCTTAGACTTAGGCTTTTTATTTATTCCCTCTTCTTATAGCTACTAGTAGTATAGTAGCTACTCTCCTACTTATAATCTACTTTTAGGCTAAGCTAGATTATGCCTATAAGCTTTTAAATAAGAATATATATTAAATTACTACTCTAGTCTAGTAGAATATATTTAAATATCTATTAGCTAAATATACTAGAATATATAGCTTAGAACTCTACTAAGGCTATAGGTAGTAGTATAAAGAGTAAGGTAATTAAACTTATAGAATTAGGTTACTATTATTAGGTAAGTTACTATACTATATAGGAGTATTAGAAGGTAAGTTACTACTATTTTAGCCCTATTTAGGTATCTATTAGCTAACCTATATTAGTAACCTAGTAGTCTTTTTAGGCCTAATAAGCCTATAGATAGATTAGATACTCTTATCTAGTATAAGGTTATTATAGTAACTAGGTACCTAATTAATATTCTCTTAGACTAGAGTAGCCTCTTTATAAGTAACTACTAGAGTACCTTCTACTACTACTTAGAAGTTATCTATAAGATAAGTATAGTATTCTACCTATAGACTAATAGGTAAACTAAGTATTAAAACTAGAACCTAGAGGTATACTTATATATATATATTAACTATAAATAATTAGACTAGGCCTTATATCTATATAAAGTAGCCTTTATATATAATAGTAAAGTCTACTTAATAACTAAGTTTACTCTAATCTACCTAGCCTATAGCTAGATACTAAATCTTTCTAATAATATACTAGATACTATACTCTAGATAGAAGGAAGAACTAATAGGTCTACTATAAAGTATCTAATTAATAATTAAGAGGTTACTATAGATACTAATATTCTAGTACTAACTAACTTAGAGTAAGCTTAGTAGGTAGAGAGCTACCTCTACTAGCTAACTAAAATATATAATAAGACTAGAGAGTATATAGAGTATATCTAAGTACTCTAGGCTAAGTATACTAATTACTACTAATTAGATAAATAATTTAATATAGAAGAAAGAGTACTTCTTTTATTATAGAATATTTATACTAAATAAATAATAAAGAAGTTAGATATCTACTATCTAGGCTCTTTTTCTATTATCTAATAATATAGTAGGCTAATATATAAACTAGACCTCCTACTAAGTATAGTATAAATCTACCTAATATTCTATATCTCCCTACTAGAGCCTTATTAGGGCCTAGTAGATACTAAACTATACCCTATTAAGATTAATAATAAGGGTAATAAGTACTATAAAGTAGAGACTATTATAGACTATAAGCTTACTTCTAGAGAAGTATAGTACTATATTAAGTAGAAGGGCTATAGGAATAAATTTAATAAATAGATATATAAGAATAGTCTAGAGAACTACTAAAAGTCTATAGATATTTATAAGTCTACCTATAATATTTTAAGAAACCTAAATAAGCATAAGTAAATAGTATCTAGAAGGGTAGCTAATAAGGTAGCCCTAATAAGCCCTATAAAGTAAGAATAAGGATAACTTCTAGAGTTAAGAAATAAGTCTAAGAGACTAGTAGTAACTATAGAAAACCTTTTTAGAGCTCTAAGAAATACTAATAGTATTCTATAGAAATAGAAAGATAGCTTAAGTAGTAGCTTAAGTAATAATATAGATATACTAATATAGAAGAAGTATAGAATAGATTATAGAGAGATAGAATAGAGTAATAGATAAGAGTAAGTACTAGATAAGAATAAGTATATCTTAGAAACTATTCTATAGACTTAGCTACTATAGTCTAATATAAGTAGACTACTTCTACTAACTATACCTAGAAAAGACTATAACTACTATAAGAGTATTAAAAAGAACCTAAGAACTCTACTAACTAGAACCTAAAAATATAAACTAAGAAAAGATACCTAACTAGTATAAATAAATTATACTCTCTAGTCTAGAATCTTTATACCTTAATTACTCTACTAATCCTTATCTAATTATAAATATTTTTATAGTATCTTTCTTAGTAGGTCTAAAAGTACCTAGTTATACTCTTATATTACTACTAGTACTTAGTACTACCTAGTAAGAGGTAAAAATATACTTTTTCTTCTACTCTTCCTACTCTAAAACTTTTTTCCTATATACTAAGACTTAGCCCTACTTTAGTATAATAAACTAGCTCTAAGAGACCTCTCTAGATCTCTTATATTTCTTCTAAAGCTCTCTAAGTACCTCCTAGCCTAAGAAAAATCTAAGTACCTTATACCTTTACTTATAAATATCTTAATACTAAGATAAGGTATTTATATAAAAGCTATACTATTTAAACTATCTTATTCTATCCTATATACCTATATATTTTATATACTAAGAATACCTTCTAGTCTTATAATATAATCTAAAATAAAAAACTCTTAAATAAAAAATACTACTTCTAGACTACCTACTAGGCTATTTAGGAGTGAAAGAATATTAAGGACTAGAATATATTCTTTATCTTAGAATACTAAGAAAAAACCCTACTAGAAGAGGTAAAAAGTAGCCTTATTCTCTCTAGAAAGTAGGTTTTTATTTCTTTATAAAGAAATATAAACTAGAACTTCTACTTTTAATTCTAGCTACCTAAATCTATCCTTCTAGAATACCTCCTAATAGGGTACCTCCTTAAAACCCTTATATATTAGGAGAACCTCTTATTTTAAGAAATTCTTATAAAGAAAGAAATAATACTATAGACCTTAATCTCTTTCTAACTACCTCTATCTCCTAGTAGGTAGTAGGGGCTAAAAAATAACCTAGAGAGCCCTCTACTTCTTCTAAAAGTACCCCTTATAGGGTAGTACTTATTAGGTAAGAAAAAGAGCCTATCTCTACCTCTTCTACTATTTCTTCTAGAAGAACTAGTACTCTAGATTTCTCTCTAATACCTCCTAGCCCTAGTACCTCTTAGAAGATTCTTCTAGAAGCTAGAGATCTAATAAGAAAGGCTATTAACCTCTCTAAAAAAAGAGAGAAAGAAGGTTATCTTTTAGACCTTCTATAAGTCTTTAGAGACTATACTAAGTAAGGTAGAGCTCCTTCTAAGGCCTTTAAGAGAGTAGCTACTATAGAAGAGTCTTCTAGTAAACCTTCTAGTTATTTATAGGTCTCTATAAATTCTAAGGGATTTAATTAAGAAGAAAAGATAGATTTTTTCCCTTCTACTACCTCTAAGAAGGTAGTAAAGAGGTAAATTAACCTCTTACTAAACTAGTATATTATTCTTAATAACCTATCTCTTCCTTCTAAATTTTCTCCTAAAAAACTAATTACCTTATTAAGACCTTAAGACTACTCTTATAGAGGAGGTCTATACCTATAATAGTAGGCTATTTTCTATAGAAACTCTCTATTATCTTATACTTCCTAAAAAATAGAAGAAAAAGAAGTTTTCTTCTATTTCTCTTAGTTTCTCTACTAAATCTAAGGTAAATAAGGCTATTAAAAATAGCCTATTTATTACTAGCTAATACTTAAGAGTAGAGGCTCTATATCTCTATCTTTTCTACCCCTCTAGATATCCTCCTTAACCCTCTCTCTTTAAAAAAAAACCTCCCTTTTCTCTTTCTCTTTCCTAAAATAAGTTATCTACTACTCTTCTTACTTTTTTCTTTATATTATAAAAATCCCCCTTATCTTCTTCTAGTTCTTTATATACTCTATATACTAAATAGTATACTAGTAGGCTAAAGAGACCTATTAAAGACCCTTCTAGACTACTCTTCCTCCTCTCTTTCTTTCTCTATCTCTTTTATTAACTATAGTTACTTCTTTTTATATTACCTACTAGGTAAAAGACCTATAAGGGCTAGGCCTAAATTATCTAATTATAATTATTAAATTCTCTACTAAAAAGAAAAAGCTAAAAAGATATAGATCCTCTTTCTCTCTTAAAAGAGGTTAGAGAACTATAGTTTATATAGCTACTAGACTATTAGGGTCTTAGACTCTTATCTCTTATAGTTCTTAACTCTAGAGGAATATTAAACTAAATAAATAAATAAATAAGATAACTAATAATTAAATCTCTATCTAAGAAATATACCTACTATTAAGTTAGCCTAAAGCTAAAGAGATAGCTTATAAGTAATAACTATAGCTATAGGAGTCTAAGATCTTAGAGGAGAAGCTTAGAAGCTTATCTAGGTTTTCTTCCCTCTATTAAGTAAGGGCTATAGCTATAGTAGCCTAAGATATTAGAGAGCTTATTTAAGTTCCCTTTCTACTATAGTTTTATATATTATATTTAAGTATAGTAAGATGCCTATATACCTAGCTACTAATATAGAGCCTTCTATCTATTTACTAGAGTATACATACTACTATATTAAGTCTACTACTATAATAGTAAAAGGTACGCGTAGGGAATAAATAGGGAGGAAGCATTTATAATTAGTAGAGAAGCTATAGGATAGGACTAGAGGAATAGCTATAAAGAATAGAGGTATAACGCGGCTATAATATAGAAGGAGAAGCTAGGGCTAGGGGCTAACTAATAGTACTATTCTTTATTAACTAGGTCTATTACCTATAGAATACGTAGCTATACTTATAGTACCTTAGCCCTTACTATATTATAGTTATAAAAGATAAAGGGATAGCGCTAAAATTTCATTTTATATAGCTTAACTAGTAGGTAGGTTAGTAGAGATAGGCGTAGCTAGGAGTCTCTTCTATATCTACTATATCTAGATAAGAGAAGGCATTTATATAATATAGCTTTTATATAGAGTTAGCTATAAGTAGACTTTAATAATCTAAGCTAAGTTAAGACTAGCTATAGGGGGCTAAGTATATAGATAATAAATAGACTTTAAGTAAGATAAGTAGTTAATAATAACGTATAATACTAGATATATATATAGTATTTTATAATCTATATCTATACTTATAACTCTAACTTTATCCTTTAATAATAGGGATTAAAGTAGCCTTAGTCTAAGAATTAGGCCTTCTATTACGCCCCTAGGCTATCTATCTAATAAGCTTTAGTAATTTAATTACTAGGGCGCTATCTATAGCTTATACTAATATTATTTTACTAGTTTCTAAGTAGGTAAGGTTAAAATTAAAGCGTAGTAAGAGATAGTAATATAGGAGTAGTTAGGAAATTATTTAGTAAGGTATAGAAGGCGTAGTTTAGTAAGGGAGAGATATAGATAGGATAGCTAGGTTAATATTATAAAGTAAGGGCTTAGGCTCTAAGCTATTATAATATTATCTAGAGCCTTAGAAGTAGTAATAATTTAGATTTAGAACCTATAGTAAGAGGGTATAGGAATAGTCTTATACTAGGGTAAGACTAATAACTAACTAGGAATAGTATAAGTATAGGCTTTAGCATTTCTATCTTAAGCGTTACGCGTAAAGCCTTATCTATAAGTAGTTATAGTAGTAGAAGCATAGCGAAATTTTAGTATCTAGAGTATAATAGTAGCCCTACATGATACTATTAAATAGAGTAGTTAAATACTAGTCGGCTCTCATTCCTAGGTTAGTATAGAGGTGCTAACTATTTAGTTCCCTAGGCGCGAGTAGATTAGGGAAGAAGAGGGCTAAGAAGTAGTAGTAGAGTGTAAGACACCCTATCTAAAATTAGTTAGGAAAGGAGAGGGGTTGCACGAGGGGTTTAATGTACTATACCTAGTTGTCAAATATCCTAGTTCGCCATAGCAAAATCGGGTGAGTGCGAGAGGGCCCCTAATAGCACGAGCCGACGTCATAGTAGGCCCGGACCACGAACTTCACTTGCTAACCTATTAGTATGTTGATGTTTAACCCGGAATGAAGGGAGATGGCGAAGACATACTTCTCTAATGATGTTGCAACTGCAAACACTCGTGCTGGCAATGAGGATCAGTCGCGGAGCGAAGAGAAGGTCGAGTAGGGCAGAAGGTCAAGCAGAGTGACGCCAGAGAGCAGGCCCAGACCACGAACTCAACCTGCCAACCTGTCAGTTTTTGCCTGACCTGGAATGAGGGAGGGGAGAGTTGGTGAAGACGCACTTTTCTGGCGATTCTGCAACTGCAAACGCTTGGGCTGGAAATGAGGATCGGCCGCGGAGTGAAGGTTGAGTGGAACGGAAGGTCGAGTGGAGCAGAACGCCGAGTGAAGCGGTAGGTCGAGCTGAGCGACGCTAAAGAGCAGGCCCGGACCACGCACTCAACCTGTCATCCTGTCAGTCTTTGCCTGACCTGGAATGAGGGAGGGGAGAGATAGTGAAGAAATACTTCTCTGGTGACGTCTGCAAAGCTTGCTAATGATGATTGGTCAGTGGGACGGAAGATCGATTCAGACGGAAGGTCGATTCGGACGGAAGGTCGATTCGGAGGGAAGGTTGAGTAGGGCGAAAGGTCGATTCGGAGGGAAGGTCGAGTAGGGGGGAAGGTTGATTCAGACAGAAGGTCGATTCGGACGGAAGGTCGATTCGGCAGGAAGTTCGAGCAGAGCGGAATGCGAGGGGTTCGGTATACTGTACCTTGCAACAGCAAGAAGCGGGTAAATGCGAGAGGGCGGCCGACAGCCAGAGGTGGCGAGTTTGAGATGATGTAGACTTGATGTCCCGGTCAGTTGAGAAAGAAGAGAAGTCACAAGAGGGGCTCGGTGTACTGTACCTTGCAACAGCAAGAAGCGGATGGTTAGGATCAGGGCAGCCGACAGCGAAAGGGCGGTTAACAGCAAGAGAGGGCGAGTTTGAGAGGACGGAGACTTGATGACACGCGGTTTGTTGGGAAAAACGATGGACGAGGGGTTCCAATAATACCTAGTTGGAAAATGTCTCAGTTGACGATGGCGAGAGGCAGACGTGGGCATGAGAGATAGCATAAGGAGAGGCGGTAAGTGTGAGTAGACAACTTTGTTTGATGTTAGTTAGGAAAAAAGGATGCAAGACGGGTTGGGTGTACTGTACCTCATTCGTTGTTGTTCCAGCCAACGACAGCGAGAGGCAGCAGGGAGAGAGCGGCCGATAGCGATCGGGCGGGTGATTGCCGAAGGCAGGATGGCTTGAAGTGGTGCTGTAGTAGAATCAAACTGTCCTGGTCAGTGTACTTCCCAGGAACGGGAGGGGCAAAGGCGTACTTGTTGAGAGATGTACTTGTCTGAAGCCTGGAGCTCAATGGGTGGAAGCGGATGTTCAGGGAGGCTGGTTGACAGTGAGGAGGCATGGTGCTGGCAAGCGTTCATCTGGCCCAAACTTTGAAAATGGAATCGACCTGTCCTGATCAGCATACTTTCAAGGAATAGGAGGGGTAAATGTGTACGTGTCCACACTTGTCGAGCAACGCACTCGTCTGAAGCCTTGAGCTCCATGGGTCGAGGTCGAGAAAGCGGATGGTGAGCGTGGCTGCTGGTTGACAGTGGGGAGACACTGATGGCTTCGAACGATGCTGGCAAGCTTTTATCCGGCCTGAACTGTTTGATTGGTTAGCCACAGGTCAAGAAATGGGAGGGTGAAGGCGGATGGGCGGACTTATGAGCAGCCAGCGTTTGAACTCAACGGCAAGAGAGAGTTGGACGATGATAACAGTGGATTGACGAGAGAGCGGGGAGAAGGTGATGGTGGTTGCAGACGCAGCGGATAGTGGAGAGTGGAGCTGGCAAGCTTTCAGGCGGCCCGAACTGTTTGACTGGTTAGCCACAGGTCAAGAAATGGGGGAGTGAAGGCAGACGGACGGACTTGCGAGAAGCTAGCAGTTGAGCTCAACGAAAAGAGGGTGTTGGGCGGCGAGAACGGTGGATTGACAAGAGAGCATGCAGAAGGTGGCGGTGAACACAGACGCGGCGGAGAGTGGAGAGTGGAGCTTGCAAGCTTTCATCCGGTTCGGACCACGGACGCGGAATCAGCCTGTGTAACTGGTTAGTCACTGGTCTGGAAACAGAACGGTGAAGGCCGACAGTCTTACCAGAAGCCAGCGGTTGAACTCCACGGCGAGAGAATGTGTGCGTTGGATGGTGAGAGCGGTGGGTGGACGGCGAGAGCGAGCGGAAGTTGGCGGTGGATGCAGACGCGGCGGAGACTGGAGCTGGCAAGCTTTCATCCGGACCGGACCACGGACGCGGAATTAGCCTGTACTGACTGGTTAGCCACTGGTCAAGAAAATGGAAGGGTGAAGGCGGACGGACTTGCCAGCAGCCAGCGGTTGGTTGACAGAGGGAGCGAGCAGAAGTTGGCGATCGAAAGATGAAGGCACTCGTGAGTCACTGGTCTGGAAATCGAGGGGTGAAGGCAGACGGACATGCCTGCAGCCAGCGGTTGACATTAACGGCGAGAGGAAGTTGGACGGTGGGAGCGGTTGGTTGGCGATCCGGCCCGAGCCATAAACACAGAATCAACTGGTCAGTCACTAGTCAACAAATGGGAGCGTGAGGGCGGACGGACTTGCCAGTAGCCAGCGGTTGAGCTTAATGGTGAGAGAGAGATGGATGTGGACGCGGCAGAGAGTGGAGAGTGGAGAGTGGAGCTGGCAAGCTTTCAACCGGACCGGACCACGGACGCAGAATCAGCCTATTTTGATCAACTAGTTAGCCACTGGTTGAGATATGGGAGGGTCAAGGTGGACGGACTTGCCAGTAGCCAGCGGTTGAGCTCAATGGCGAGAGAGAGACGGGTGTAGACGTAGCAGAGAGTGGAGAGTGGAGCTGGCAAGCTTTCATCCGGACCGGACCACGGACGCAGAATCAGCCTGTATTGACCGACTGGTTAGCCACTGGTCAAGATATGGGAGGGTGAAGGTGGACGGACTTGCCAGCTGCCAGCTGTTGAGCTCGACGGAGACAGCATTGGATGGTGAGGGCGATTGATTGACAGAGAGCCGGAGAGCGAGAAGAAGATGGCGGTGGATGCGGACGCGGAGGACGAAGATGCGGCGGTAGTGGAGAGTGCAGAGGGCTGAATGGAGAGGACAGAGTGGAGAATAGCAGACAGGAGAGGAGCAGATGGGAGGACCTCAGTCGGGGCACTCAGATTATGTACCCGGCTGGGAGGAGGCACCTGCAGAGAGGAAAATGTTGAGAGAGATGACGTCAAGTTGACATGACGCGCAGGAAAGAGAGAGACTGGAGGGAAGCGCGACTGGACTTCTGCTGACCGGTAATGGCGTGACGGGAGGCGTCAAGGCTCCGCAGCGACACGGGGGAAGCGCGACTTCAGCTGACCGGACTTGGCGTGAGGCCAGGCTCGCAGTGACGCGGGGGAAGGGCGACTTCAGCTGACCGGAAGTGGCTAGAGGCCTCGTCTGAACATTCCCATCTGAAAGCTGCAGTGCGCTGGCAGTTTCTGCCAAGGTTGGCGCGCATTTCTACGTCACCCCACCCTGACGCGAGGGAGGCGCGTCTTCAGCTGATCGGAAGGGGCATGCAGCCTCGGCTGAAAGCTACCAATGAGGGAGTTTCGAGCGCATTTTCAAGTCGTGTTGGAGGTCGCATCAACGCGGGGGAAGCGGCCGGCGTCTCCAGCTGCAGTGGGTGCCTGGCGTGACGCCTCAGCTGAACTGGAAAGCTCCCGTCTATGCCAGGTGCCCTGCGCCGGTTACGGTAGTTGGTGATGGGACTGCCCTGGTAAGGGAGATTTGCGCACATATTGACGACAGCACGCACCGATGTGAGGGAAGCGCGTCTTCAGCTGGGCGGAAGTGGCGTGATGTGATGTCTTGGCCTAAGGAAAACTGCGTACGGGCACCTGCACTGCAGTTGACGACTGGGGGAGGTGCGGAGACGCGGAGGTGCTGACATGCGGGAGCGGCGGAAACTGCGAGCCGAGCCGACTTGGGAGCGCGCGCGTCGGCATTTCGCGTGCACTGCCATCCACGGTTACCTGTATCCCCCAAGCCACCACCCATCTTTGTCCATCCCATCATCAAATCGAAGTCATCATCATCTGTCTCATTCATCGCATCTCGTGCGCAATAGTCAGTCGCCAAGCAGCCAGCAGGCACTTCAACCACGAATTCTACGCCGTCTTCTGCGTTACGTCGAACAGCCGCTCGCGACCGTCCTCGTCGAGTCTCGCACGCCCGTCTTCGCCGAAACAAGACCAGCTCCGGCACATCCGAGAGCAAGCGATGTCGTTCCGGGCGCTTGGCAACAAGGAGAATCGTGGAAGTCGCCGAGGAAACACAGGCCTACGTTTCTTGCGACCTGGCACGACATCGACAAACTTCAATGCCATTGCTCTGCCCAATGGCACCGACGCTTCTCCCGGTCCAATGGCTGCAGCTCAGTGCATTCAAGATGCAACAACCTCGTCGCCCCGAAAAAGTCTCGCTGATGGCCCACGAGAGGGAGACCCCTGCTGTCGTTGCTGGATACCCCATAACCAACATCGCTTGTTCGTCATCGTTGTTGCGATTCCCGAACGACATTCGACTCGCGCGATCCCCGCATCACCCGTTCGTCCTTTGATGCTCTAAGGTCAACTTACCAGTCTGACTGGCCCTCACTCGATCAAGTCATTCCATCAACAACGGTGAGGCCGCCATTGGGCTGTGCATGTACCAATCAGGTACGCAGCCTCTCCGACTCCAAACGCCAAAGAAGCCACCCTTCTTACCACACACGCAAAAGGCTCCCCTCCAGCCGCTACTACCCGACCGTCACTCCGCCTGCAAATCCACTGGGTGCGGTCAAAAGCCGACAACTCATCAAACAAGGTAGCGCATTGGCTCAACAACCTTGAAGCTGAGTGCCGCAACAGGGTCTACCGCTCTGTGCTTTCCCTTATAACCATGTGCTAGATATGGACACGTGAAAGGGACTGGTAGGGTGCTGGTGTCTCTAGTCAAACCGTCGTGGCCGTGGCTGTCTCCTCTCCCTCCTTGGCTGACGATGGGAGCAGCAGCGAGTGGGCCAATGGAAGAGACCACGCCGGGCCCTCTACGCCAATCGCCGACATTGAGCGCCGCTCTTCCGTCACACCTCTTCCGATCCACGTCCGTACCAGAGAGGTCCGCGAAAAGACCGTTGATGGTGCTCCATTGCCAATTGACAAGTCGGCTTCTTCTGCTCTTCAAAAATGTTTGCCCAAGGACCATGCTGTTGTTCCACACAGCAGGGGGAGCCAGTCGGTGTCGCCAACGCGACGGGACCCAATGCTACAAGTTCAAGATCACCCAATCCAATGGAACCAAGAATCTTGGGTCGCTGCTTACCCCGCCTTCGGTCTCATACGTACCTCTGACTCTTCTGACCCTTCGCCTCTGCTTGCGTGTTCATGACCTGACATTCATTCAACGAGAGAATTGCCGGGGACGCGCCACAATATCCGACTGAACTTAGTGGCGGCGAGCCAGCGCCGCGCCCAAAGTACTCGGTCCCTTTCCACACGCTTCAGGGCTTCCATCGTCAACAAGGTCAAGGGGACACACGGACGAGTGGTTCAGATGTGAAAAGAGTCGGGAGTCGGTGAATACGCCCCTAGAAAAACATTTCCACTTCTCGGCGGCAAGAGGATTTGCAGGACTGAGTGATTTGAGGAGCAGGCATCGCGTCATGCCGGTATGGACGGAGAATTGAGTAAGAGGCGGAGGCCGCAGGAAGTTGTGGAGTGGATGGTGGAAGATGGCAAGCCGTTGTTTCGCCGGTGAGATTCCGTCCATCCCGCCGGCAGCATCCCGGCGAATCCGCCAGCGCCCACGGCCCGCAACCCCGCCCTCCCGGGGACCTTGACCACTTGACCTCAACAACTCCACTTCGACCACTCCACCTCGAACTGCTGCCTCAATCCGAGCCTCCACCCGAGCTCGCTCGTCGCCATTTTTCTTGCCCAACACTGCCGCTTCTGACCCGCATGCCACGGCCGAATTGACTGGCACCACAGCGCTGGCGATGCAGACGCGCCTGGACGAGTTTGGGCCGCAGCCGCAGTTCAACAAGCTGCGCGCCCTCGCGCGACAATGAGGTGTCTGACCTACCGCTGCGCGCGATGCCGCTCCTTGCCTTCACTGATCCGTTGCTCCTCTGCCCCTGCATCCTGGCTCAGCCCGGCGACCGCGAGCCCGCACATGACGCGTGTTTTACGGCGACGATTGAGCCGCCAGAACTGGGGCTGATTAGAAACAAAGGACATTTGAGGCTATTGGAGCTTGGGATATTGGAGCCTGAAGATGAAGGGAAGAGTGATTGGGCCTGCTGGTGGGAGTCTTGATGGACCAACGGAAAGTAGCAATGGGACACCAAACATAGTCTTCAAATTCCCGGTTCCCGTTAGATGCGACCCCAGAATGGTGCATGAGTACAACGAGACGGGAGTACGGCTTGAACAGCTAGCGGCGAGACGGACTGTCAACGCGTCGACCGCAGAATGGTGCATGAGAACGGCGAGGCGGGCGGACGGCTCGAATTGCCAGCGGTGAGACAGACTCTGAACGCGTCAGAGGGGCATATTCCAGTCAAGGCCGTGAGGATGCGGGAGGGTTGAAATCCTGCTGGAAACAAAGGAAAATCATCATCACCGTGTCTTTTGCAACCACCTCATCGAACGTATTCCAAGTCTCGGTCATTTTTAACGCAAACATACTACTAAGCCATTGATCCACCTGCTGCCGTCCATCGCAACTCTTCTGTCCTACTAGGTCCATGTTAAGAAGGGCGGGGTCTTTTGTGATTGTTAGACAATTACATGAGTACATCTTCTTAGAATCGCAGGGGAATACATAAAAAGGCCTCTCTTTAAGTTTAAGTTTGAGTTCAGAGTGCTTAATGATAGACCCGTAAGCCACGGGTCGTCTAGGGGACGGCAAGGCCTCCGATACGACGTGCGGTCAGACCATGGCCACGCTCACTGATGAAGCAGGCCACAAACAACGACTCCCGCTCGCCTCGGCCCGCCATTTGGACATCTCTCCAGTCCTCGCCGAGGCGAGCCGTCATGCGCCACTTTACCCTACCTACACCACGGCATGACGATACTACCAGCAGCGCACTCTGAACCTGCACCCTCAATTTCAAGGGCACCACTGAGACGTACACGTTTGGTGGAAACGGTTTGGATGAGATAGCCTTCTTTCCCTCCGACCGCTCACGAGACCTGCTCCGTCTTTGGACGCAAGCAAGCAACCCACTGACTTGCGCTGATATTTTCGCGTGGAGCGGGAGATAGAAACTGCGAAGATGGGGCATGGATGGCAGAATTCTGGAATAAGGTCTACAAAACAAGTTGATGATGGAGCAAAGAGATGAACAGCCCTCGCGGCGTGGCACCCGCACGGTACGGGCCCGACGCTGACTCTTCAAGCTCCTCTGTCTATCCCTGAAGATGTCTGCATAGATAGGGCGACGCCGTTCAGCCAGAAAATGAGAAAGTTACTAGCTACTTCACACACTTGGACATGAATCCTATCCAGCCTTGGGTAAGCCGCTGACGCACAATACATCCTCCATGCCTCTGATCGACTCTGAGACGCAATTGTTCTCCACGTCATCAACCCACAGCACTCCATCGTACGTGGCGCGCGTGTGTTGCTCTTTTAGCCTTGTCGACACGAACGAAAACATAGGAAGCTCCCTGGCCCCCGATTGGCTCAGGCTCATTGCGGTGGTGAACATGAAAGTATAAGGTTTCCGGTCTCGAGAGTATTGGTACGTTGGGGGGCGTCAGACAGATTTCCAGGGACTACGGCTGAATGTGAGTCCTGGGACACGGAGGAAAAAAATAGAGGTTTCATGGAATCTGGTCATGTACGACGAAGTCCTAGATACCTGCCCTGGTAGGCTGACAGCTCTTGTGCGTTGAAGATGGCGGCCTGGTGAGAATCACCCAGTAGTCGCCTTTGGCGAGGCACCTCTCGACGAGCGCAGAGGACCCAGTTGGCGCCATTCTTCGCCCGTGCGCTTAGGAAAATGCGCGAAAGCACGCGATTCTACTCCCGTAGTGAGTCTGCCTGACGCTGCCTGTTACGGACGCTTCTAGATCATCATACCTCATGTCACAGCATTTTTGTTCTTCCCACAACAGGAGCTGGCAGATTTTCCTGAAATTATTCCTTTCCTTGTTCCTGCACCTTCAGTCGCACTTCTTTGCTACCATGCTGCGGCTCGGGCTAATTAATCCTTCAATAATCTCCGCGCTTTTAAGGACATGTGGTGCCTTCTTATGCACGCGGGAAGATTGTGCTCACTAACGATATAAGTGCGCAGGACCTGTTTAGATATGGTGTCCTAACACTACTACTACACCTAGTAAGAGGCCATTATAGATATAGAGGGAGTTAGTATAGTAAGTAAGGGTAAATTATGTAAAAGGCGTTACTAGAGTCTTACCTAGCCTTAAGACGCTTCTATAGTCCTACTAGACCTAATATTATATAAGGATATAGCTCTATTATACTTATATAACCTATATCTTTATTATAGTCTTAGTATAACTAGAACTATAATTAGTATATAAATCTATAAGAATAAGATATAGAATAGAGAATCTTAGCCTAGACTAAGAAAAGATTATAAGTAAGAAGATAGTAAGCTACTATACTACTATATATATATATTAGTTAGCTATTATTAGTTAAGATTCTAGGTAGAGATAGATAGGTAAGTATATACTAATTTAATAGGTAGTCTAATTTAATCTTAAGGCTACTACTACTATATCTAGAAAAGATAGTTAACTAAAGATCTAGTAAAAACCTATTAGGTTACTAGTTAACTAATCTACTAATATTATAAGTAGCTAAATCCTAGCTAGAAATAATTTCTTTTAGATAAAATATTATAATACTTATACTAATTCTATAATTTTAAGCCCTACTTAGTTACCTCTTAATACTAAAATCTTTATACCTAGATTTCTCTACTAATTCTTATCTAATTATAAATCTTTTTATAGTATCTTTCTTAGTAGGTCCTAAAGTACTAGTTTATACTCTTATATTACTACTAGTACTTATTACTACCTAGTAAGGGGTAAAAATATACTTTTTCCCCTACTCTTCCTACTCTAAAAATTTTTTCCTACCTACTAAGACTTAGCCCCACCTTAGTATTAATATATAAGACCTAAGATAGCTTTCTAGACCTTCTATATCTTTCCTAAGACTATCTAAGTACCTCTTAGCCTAAATAAAATCTAAGTATCTAATAATCTTACTTATAAATATCTCTATACTAAGACTAGATATTTAAATAAAACCTATATTATTTAAATTACCTAAACCTCCTCTATAAGCCTATATTTTTTATATACTAAGAATACTCCCTAGTCTTCTAAAATAATCTAAAAGAAAAAACCTCTAAATAAAAAATACTACTTCTAGACTACCTATTAGGCTATCCTCTAATTTTAGGGGTTAAAAAATATTAAGGATTAGAATATATACTTTATCTTAGAATACTAAGAAAAAACCCTAATAGATAAGGTTAAAAATAGCCTTATACTATCTAGAAAGTAGGTTTTTATTTCTTTTCTAAAGAAATATAAACTAGAACTTCTACCTCTAATTCTAACTACCTAAATCTAACCTTCTAGAATACCTCCTAATAGGGTACTACTATAAAAAACCTCTAAATTAGGAGACCCCCTTAATTTAAGGGATTCTTCTAAAGAAAAAGAAGATTTAATAGATCTTAACCCTATCCTAGCTACTCCTACCCTCTAGTAGGTAGTAGGGGCTTAGAAATAACCTAGAGAGCCCTCTACTTCTTCTAAAAGTACCCCTACTAGAGTAGTACTTATTAGATAAGAAAAAGAGCCTATCTCTACCTCTTCTACTATTTCTCCTAGAAGATCTAGTATCCTAGTAATCCCCCTTAGTATCTTCTAGTCCTAGTACTCCTTAGGAGGCTCTTCTAGAGGCTAGAGATTTAATAAGAAAAGCTATTAACCTCTCTAAAAATAGAGAGAAAGAAGAGTATCTTTTAGATCTTCTAGAAGTCTTTTAGAACTATACTAAGTATAGTAGAACCTCTAACCTACTCTCTAAGGTCTCTAAGGGGGTATTTAGTACTAGAGAGCCTTCTATTAAGTTCCCTAGTTATTTATAGGTCTCTATAAATTCTAAGGGATTTAAATAAGGAGAAAAGATAGATATTTCCCCTTCTACTACCTCTAAGGGGGTAGTAAAGGTACTAAATAACCCTTTATAACACTAGTATATTATTCTTAGTATACTATCTCTCCCCTCTAATTTTTCTCCTAGAAAACTAAGGGATTCCCTTAATTCTCTTTTTAAAGAGAATAAAAACCCCTCTCTTACCTTATATACTATTTCCCTAAAGAGGAATTTAGTACTTACTACTATACTATAGTATTCTAGTAGTTTTCTACTAGATAATTAGGCTAAGTAGTCCTACCTTATTCTATTTAATAGCGCTAAAAAACCTAAATACTAGTTTAAAGTAGCTATTTATAGAATTCCTACTAAGGAATACCCTCTTCCTAACCTTAGAACTACTCTTATAGAGGAGATCTATACTTATAATAGTAGGCTATCCCCTATAGGTACCCCCTATTATCTAATACCCTCTAAAAAATAGGAGAAAAAGAAGTTTTCTTCTATTTCTCTTAGTTTTTCTACTAAATCTAAGGTAAATAAGGCTATTAAAAATAGCCTATTTATTACTAGCTACTACCTAAGAGTAGAGGTACTTTATTTTTACCTTTTCTACCCCTCTAGACGTCTCTCTTAACTCTTTTTCTTTAAAAAACCTCTCTTCTCTTCCTTTTTTCCTTAAAAGAAATTATCTACTACTCTTCTTACTATTTCTTTTATATTATAAAAATCCCCCTAGCCTCCTTCTAGTCCTTTATATACTCTATATAATAAATAGTATACTAGTAGGCTAAAGAGACCTATAGAGGACCTCTTTAGATTACTCTTTCTACTCCTTTATTTTTTTCTTATATTATCTATAGTTACTCCTTTTATTTTACTACCTATTAGGTAGTATATATATAAGAGCCTAGCCTAAATTATCTAATTATTATTATTAAATTCTCTACTAGGAAGGAATAGCTAGAAAGGTATAGATTCTCTCTCTTTCTTAAAAGAGGTTAGAGGACTATAGTTTATATAGCTACTAGACTATTAGAATCTTAGACCCTTATCTCTTATAGTCTTAGACTTTAGAGAGATATTAAACTAAATAAATAAATAAATAAGCCCTACTTAGTACTCTATAGCTATTCTTCTTCTCTATTTTTACTCTTATAGTAGTAATTAATTATAGATTTACTATATATAGTTCTACTATAGACCTATCTAATATATTAATTTTATACTAAGAGGGTAGAATAGGAAGATAAAAGTAGTAAGAAAGATAGAAAGAACCTTACTATAAGACTAAGAGTAGCTAGAGGCTATAAGATAGTTCTAGAACTAGTTAGCTTAGAGATTACTTTAGAGACTAGGTACTTTAAGAAAGGTATTCTCTATTACCTTATAAAGTATTAATAATATAGCTCTAGAAAGTATATAGTAAAGTATAAGTAACTTTTTAGGCTTATAAGCTAGCTAAGATATATAAAAGTACTATTCTTATTACTACTAGCTAGCTCTAAATATTTACTTTCCTTAAATACTCTAGAAGATTAAGTATATAGTATCTATCTTAAAATCTATTTAGCTACTATCTATTATTAGAGTATCTAGGCTTAAGTACTATAGATAGAATACTAGCCTTATAGATATAGGTAGCTATAGTAATATAAAGTTTAAATATACTCTCTAAATATTCTTCTTCTCTTTACTATTCTAAATATATATACTATATATATAAATATACTATAAAGCTAGAGTATACTACTTATAATTAACTTAGAAATTTAAGACTTTAGTAATAATTTATTAGTATCTTATTAAGATATTAGAAGTCTAAGTATTAAATCTAACTTACTAACTACTACTAATATATAGTTCTAATTCTAGTTATACTAGCTATATTAGATTAGGTAAGTAATATCTAACTAATTACTTATTATATATTTAGATATTTCTAAAGCTAGTATAGCTAGATATTAGATTATCTACTACTAATACCTAGTCTAAGGTATAATAAGAGTATAGTAGTAAGTTCTACTAGATAGTAGGTATATACTAACTAAGTATACTACTCTTACCTTTATCTTATCCCTATAATAATATTATTATCTAAACTATACTATACTTATTTATCCTCTTATTATTAGTAATTAACCTAGGTCTTATAGCCTAGTTAGTAACTTATATACTACTATTCTTAATAACTTATTCTATTATATCTACTTATATTTATTCCTACCTCTATTATATAGAGGCTAAAAAGTATAGACTATAGTAGCTAGCCTCTAATACTAGCTATTAAAAGATACTAGCTATAGCTTAGTAGGCTTAGATATAACTAAGTTATATACTTCCTAGTATCTACTTCTATATATTATTTTCTTTATTACTATTAATAATATTTAGAGCTAGTAAAGTAGTAGATTATATCTTATAAATTAAGACTATTCTTTATTAGTAGAGAATTAGTAAGAGTTAAATATTAGTAAATCCCTAAGTAACTAAGTAGGACTAACTTTTCCTACTTTATCTATATATATTTATTTATTTATTATTCCTTATTATAGCTACTCTACTACTACTAGAAGTATTAGTAGATACGCTCTAAACTTATCCTCCCTCTTCTTACTAATATAGTAGAAATAAAGACTTAACTAACTAGGCTAATATAGTTAAGCATTCTACTAAATAGCTCTTATTACTATAAAAAGAATATAAAGAAGCGTTATCTAAGACCTATAGGGCTAATAACTAATAAAAAGTAGAGTATTACTATTAACTAACTACTTCTACTACTCCTACTATACCTATTAAGTAGATATAACTATAGTAGCTTACTACTTAAATAACCCTACTCCCTTCTTTAGCTCTAAAACTATACTATAAGTAGATACTATCTAACTTAGATAGAGGTATAGACTTATTCTCTATAAGCTAAAATATATATTAGTATCTTTTAGATACTAGTAGACCTACCTATACTACTAGCTATAATCTAGAGGTACTACTAATTTCCCCTCCCCTTAGTAGAAAGAAATACTATTAGTAATATTAACTAAGAGCCTAAGTCTAAAAGCTCTAGTTATAGTCCTAACTTAGTATATATAAAGGAAGAGGATAAGTAGAAGTAAATAATTACTATAAGATAGAGGGAGGATAGTAAGAGAAGTATAGTATATAGAATATAATATATAGATTATATTAGTATAAATTTAGATAGAGTATATAGGTAGTAGATATTAGCTATAATTAGTAGATAGTAGTATTTATTTATTTCCTTTCTATAAATTAGGTTTTAATATAATATTTACTATTATTATTCTTATTATCTACTACTACCTTTAAATATAGTATCTATAGTACCTTAGTAGTAGTAATTAAAAATATAGGTAGTATTAGATAGTAAAATTAAAGATATTATACTAGTAGATTACTAATAATTATACTAGTAGAATTAATACCTTTTATACCTACTATACTTATATATTAAGCGTAGAATAAGAATAGATTAACTAATACTATAAATAGGTAGACCTCTAGAAACTTTCTTATAGATACTAGATCTAAATAGAAGAGATATATAAGTAGTAGATAAAAGTAACTTAGTATACTCTAAAGCCTACTACTTAAAGAAAGACTATAAAACTATAGTCTATATAAATAATATAATTAAAAAGATGTTATTTTACCCTTACTACTTATATCTACTATAGTAGATAGAAGGGGAAGAGTCTTCCTTAGCTAGGCTAGAAGGGGTAAATAGAAAGTAGGTAGAGAGCTTTTATTATATACTAATAGAGATGTAACTTACTAGTAAAGAATTAAGTATATAGTAGATTACTTACCTAGATATACTTACTATATCTACTTCTATTCTATAATTAAATTCTTTTAGTAATATTCTTTATTTTTTAAGATAATATAGTAATTTATATATCTAGTTAAGTAGAAGGTCTTTAGTTATAGTTATAACCTTATTATTCTACTTAGTCTATCTATCTACCTATTATATAGGTTCTAATCTATAATTCCTATATATATTACTAACTTAGTAGACTAGCTCCCCTATATAGGGGCCTAGTCTACCCTATTATAACTAGAACTAACTATCATGCTTATTAAGGAGCATAGATATAAGTAAAGTACTACTCTTACCTCTATTAGCTATAGGAAAGGTAGAGTTTTAACGCTTATAAACATAAAAGAATAGTAGGGAGTGTGAATAGTAAAAATGTATATAGTATTAATAAATATAAGAGGAATCTTAACATACCTATTAATAATTAAGTAAATAGGGGAAGTAGAGAGATAACTGTGCGATAGTCCTTAATCCCGTCCCATGTTTCACGAGAAATAGCATAGTGTAAAAAGAGGGCAGGCCCCGATTCATATCGCAAAAGCTCCTGTTCCCCTTTTTTTAAGCCCAGCCTCCGCCTGGCACACATCGTGCAAGAAGAAGACGGTGTCCTTTAGAACGCCACAGATTGTTAGTACGGGCCATATAAAAGTCTGCGCGCAATTTGACCGTGTACAAAAGTTTCCTAGTTGCCTTTGCGCAAGAGCGAATTGACTTAGAGGCAGATCTCCTTGTCACTTCAAGGGAAATGGGTCTCTAAAACCGCGCCCGCCAGGGCCCAACATCTGTCTGTGTGTACATCGTTTCCTCCAGCTTTTCCATGATGGATGATGGCTGCTGCTGCAAGGACTTTAATTTGGTGCTGGCCTGAGCGGGCATGTCCGGGTGCTTTCGAACGAGTGCACCCCCTTGTCTCTTTGTTCTGGACTTTGTTGTACTTGTGGATTGACTGGCTGCTGCTGCTGACATTGCGGAGTAATCATGGTGCTTCTACTTCCGCTTTCCCTTCGCATTCGGACGCGACGGCTGCATCGTCATGAAAGTTTGGGGTTTGCGACTGGACGGCGAGACTCCAAGTCCAGGCCTGAGCCCAATCATCCACCACCACACTACGTGACCACGCATTGGAAGCAAACAGTATCCACATGGCGGGCAGGCAGGCAGGCAGACAGGCAGGCAGGCGGATGAAGTAGATGGAATCCCGGTCATCCATACGTTTCTGCCTCCCGCTCACCGTCCCACGCGTGCGTGCCGCCTGCGTCTTTCTCTTGCCTCCACTTCCCATACCAGCGCTGGACGCGCGCGCGCCGCCATCACCACCAGCAAGCACCATCACCAGCAGCCCTTGGTCACTTGCGCTCTGCCCAACCACCGCTTCATCCGTATCCTTCGCGCTCACTAAGATACTTGCTCCTCCAACTACTTTCTGACTGCCTGAATAGTCTTGCTTTCATTTGTTGAGTTAGTTACAGCATGGTTGCGTTGATTGCTTTAGTTAGCGCAGCGGCAGTTCAACAGCAAGCGGAGCCACTCGCCTTGCCTGCGACAACCCTGCGTAGTGTAGCATGCACGTGCTTCCTGCCGTCGTGCTCGTCCTTCAGACCGCCGCGGCGCCCAGATGAGGAAGCCTTACAAGCTACGGGGGATGATGATGATGATGATGATGATGATGATGATAATGCGGATGCGGTTACACGAGGTTGCTTCCCCGACTCTGGCTTCGATAGCCCTAGGATATTGAGAATGTGGAAGCATCGTGGGCGTGCGTGTGCGTCTCCAGGACGCGTTGATGCTTGGAGAGCAGATGGCATGTCTGCTTTGATTCTTCAGCTTTTCCAGTCCTAAGGCATCGAAGTCGACGATGACCTATGTACCTATGTAGGCGGGCAAGCTGCTCTTTCCGAAGTTGCCACTCACGTCGGTCATCTCCGACTTGTCGAGCTCGTTTGTACCCGTGGCCAGTGGGATTTTGTCTTGAAATGGTGGAGTGGCGGCCACCAACGGGAGAAGAAGAGGAGGAGAAGGGAGAAAGAGCGAGCTGTGTTTCAAGCTCTACAATCTCCTTTTCACATTTGAGCAGTCAACGCCAACGTGCGAATTCAGAAATGTCTGTGTGGTGGTATTTCATGCAGAATCAACTTATAGGAATATGAATCAGTTGTAGTTCCGTGACCTTCTTCTTATGCACGGGATAGATTTCAACTTGCCTAAAAAGGAGACCTAGACGAGACACGGATGACGAGGCTGGAAAGACAAAGCTACAAGGCGTAGAAGACGAAGATAGTGACCGGCAAGCTGTGCAAGGGAAGATTTAAAATCTATGTGAATATTTTGGCAAAGCAAACGCCGGATGGAAGAGACACGCTAAGCCAAGAAAGAATCTCACAATGGTCTATTGAGTGGCTGCCAGCCCACCACCAGTAGCGCACCGCAGGCTATACAGTCATTCCTTACTGGTGTCTTGGACCCAATGCTTTGCGCTGCAGCAACCGGTACCAGCTCTAGCCTTGCTGATTCTCGATATCGAGCCATCACAAAGTCGAATCTACTGCCCTTGCCGATTCCTCCATGCGTATTCGACAGTCCTGCAACCTCTCGGTGCCACTGCTTGTCCCATTGCGCAATTTGTCCACGACCAGTTGATTCGCCCCAGCTCTCAGCCAACATGCTGAGTGTACCGACGACCAGAGGTATTGGGAAAGGACACAAGAAGGATGCATCCACTGCATGACAGGAGCAGAGTCGGCGAATGAAAGTCGATTGGGAGTCGTGGAGCGATGATCCGAGCATCGAAATGAGGGCGAAACCCGTCTCAGGGAAAGGGATGCTGGACAAAACCATCGCCGGCGCAAGAGAGTGTTGAGGCGTCCCGCTGGAACAGAAATGATGGCAGAGGTCGTCGGGTGCAAGCGCGCGAAGGAATGGGTGGAGAAAGGTCGGCAGCAGCCTCAAGAGGAGTCGAAACCGAAGAGGAGTGCGACGACACGAGCGGGCATGGGCGGGCTTCTGTTCAACAGAACGTGATAAATCGCGTGTCAGCAGGAAACGTCTGCGAGGGGAATCAGAGCGGTGGGAGAGAGGCCATCGGAAGGGATACCAAGTGTCGCGACGCCATGACGCACCAGGTCTGCGACACGCACGCGACACGCGCGCGCCGTGCTCCACCGTCTCCAACCGCGAGCAGTATCGTCACAGACTCCCAGGCACGAGCGCGTCGCTCATTTGCCCGTTGCCCGCACACCTGGGGATCATAGCCATAGATGGGCTAGCCTGTCAAATCGCCAGAGCAGACGATGAGCGACGTCGCTGGGACACCGTCTTGAGCGAGCAGCGGGCAACGAGTACTCAGGGCTTGAAACACGCGTCGTGGAGAGGCACTCTAGTATAGAGTCGCATTTTACACTATTAGTTTTAAGTATTAAGATCATGTTACAGAACATGATACTTAGAAAGCTTATCTTTCTCCTCTATAATATATCCATTATAGGGACTAGAGTAGACCCTTAAATTATTTTTATAGATAATAGTACCGCGTAACTCTTAGGAAGATACTATAGATACTTCTACTTATAATATATATTACTATTTTTAAACTTAGAGGAATATAGGAAATATAGCTATAGTATTTTTTCCTAACTATAGGATATAATATCTAAAGGGTTATAATAATAGATAGGTATTAACTATTAAGTACTTAGAGTAAGGTCTATTCTAGATATAGAATAAAAGTAATATATATTTATCTAAGTTTCTTTTTTTTTTTTTTCTTTTCTTTTTTTTTTTTTTACTTCCCTCTAGGATTAGACTACCTACTACTCTAACTAACTAGTTACTATAAATATATATTTACTATTCCTATTCTTAGTCTAGAATATTATCTCTATTATCTCTTAGAGTAGTTATATTATTTAAGCTAATATAAAAGATTATCCTTTATAGATACTACTTTAACCCCTCTTCTTTATTAGTAGAAAGCTAAAGGCTATTACTATTACTAATACTAGGTAGAAGATAAGCCTTAGTATTAAATTTACTATATTAACTATATACTAGAGTAAAATTAAAGCTATTAAGCCCTATATCTTTAATAAATAATCTTATTTACTTACTTAGTAAGCTATAGAGCTATATAAGTTAATTAAAGGTTACCTATATAGAAAATATAGATTAAATTTCCTAATATATAGTATAAACTATAAATATTCCTAGTATATTATAAACTATATACTTTCTTAATCTAGAATCTCTATTTCCTCTAAATACTTCTCTTATTATAGTCTAGATTAAAACCTATATATACGCATTCTAAGACCCTTTATTACTTAATAGTAAGGCTATTAAGTAATATATAGTTAAGTATATTAGCTTATAATTTCCCTATAAGCACCTTATATATATCTTAATATAAGCTATTAGCTTACTAATATTATAGTAGAGGTTTTCTTATATACTAGCTAGGTTATATTTATTTTAAGTTACTATAAAGCGTATAGTATAGTAATAGGGTTAGTAGCTTACTATAGTAGCTATAAGCTTATAGTTTACCTTCTAGGCCTCTATATTAGATACTATATTCTTATTCTCTTTAGTAAACTTAGTATTAGAGGCTCTAGCCTTCTTAGTCTTTACCTTATTAGTTTTAGGTAGCTCTATATTATTATATAGTATATATCTTATAGCCTATAATTCTCCTAGCCTAACCCTTATACTAAGTTAGAATAAGAAACCTATAGTAGTATCTATAGTTATATAAGCTAGATTAAGTAAACTTAGAGTAGAAGTAGGCTTTATTATATACTATACTAGTATATACTTCCCTAATTTTCTAGACTACCTAATACTACTATATAGGGACCTATATAATAGATATATTAATTTTAGTTAATTTTATTAGTTTAGAGGATTATAAGAAGAGGACTAAATTATTATATAAATTTTCCTTTTAGTAATATAGAATAATTAAGAGTAGAGGATTAAGCTAGTAATTAAGGCTTTTTACCTCTCTACTAGTTTCTTCTAGCTTCTAGCTTCTAGCTCCTATTTACTTTATAAATATTTAGCTAGCTAGTAGGTAGAGATTAGAGAGAGCTTCTCTATAAGTACTATTATCCTTATTATAACTATATTCTAGTACCTAGTATCTAGAATCTATTTTAATATTATTCCCTTATTCTTATCTTTATCTAGTTATATTATAATTATTATATCTATCTAATACTATAGAACTACTAAGTAAGGCTATTACTACTATAACTATATTAAATATAGTAACTATAATAAAGCTAAGAGAGAAGTATTCTAGGTTTATCTTATCCTAGGATAATAGTAGCTCTTTATCTAACCCTAACTCTACCCCTTATTATAATACTAATATAAGTAACCTATTCTAAACTAGTAATAGTCTTTTATATAATCTTAGCCCTATAATATACTAAACTATAAATACTACTACTAATACCTAATCTAGGCTAATAATAGCCTTATATATAACTCTAACCCTATTATTCACCGCATAGTATAAAGCCTAGGAGATGAAGCTAATATAAAGACGGCGACCTAAACCGCATTAGTAAATGCTCTTACTATCTAGGAAAAAGCTAACAAACACGGCAGTCCTCCTCCTAGTAGGCTGCTTTGCACTTGTAGTGAAGAAGCTGGATGGCAACATTTTGCCATTGAAGCCCGCGATGTAGTGCCGAAAAAGGACTTTACGGTCGGCATTCCCGCCTAGGTGATGGAGCAGCAGCAGCAGTCGCAAAATTATGAGCCTCTTCCACCATCTTTCACTGTGCAGCAGCCGTCCGTCCTTGCGCCACAGCAGGAGGCCAACGTCCACGGCGGCGGGGGCTCCTTCATGGTTCCCGCCAAGGTGATGGAGCAGCAACAGAGGCCTATCTAATCGAGTAGGTAACTCTAGTGTAGTAGAGTCGAGCAGCTAGTCCTTATGTAGTTAGTGCAGCACGAGCGCGAGTCGACGCTAACATCGATATCTCGTGACTGCGCGCGCATACTTAATACAACAACAGTTGATTTCATTCATTGTCCACGTTCACTATCCAAGCATCTACTCCACAACAGCCTCACGTCCTCAACAGCGACGGCAAGGTAGCTCCCACTGCTGCCACCACGACGCCCTAATATTCCACGCAGAACAGTAGTACGACAGCTAATACTGCTGCTGTTGGCGCTGCCCCTGCTATCCCCAGCACCACAACAGTGATAACGACGACGAAGACACGGCCCGTGCCGCCTAAGAAGATTGGTCTTTATTTTTCCCCTTCCACATTCCAGACCAACAACAGCAAAGATGAGGACAAGGATGACGTCGTCGTGGCCCCCATGACAGCGCGCAAAACCGAAGACGAAATCCTGGGCTTCATCGACCTGACGAACCACCTGCGTGAGCAGATGACCGACAACGACTTCATTGACTTCGATGATACCTTGATCTGCGTCTACCTGGACCACTGCAAGCGGCTGGAGATGCTGGCACAGCTCGTCGTGCCGAGGCTTGAGACCAGGCAGAAGAGGATGAGGAAGACAATCAGGAAGAGAATGAGGAAGAAGGAAGGTCACCGGGTATACTGCAGCCCTGTCACCACGCCTTAGCAGCGTACGCCCCTCACCCTTGATGGCAAGTCAGTATCTTTAATGGTGGTGCTAAGGAGGGCGACTAGAAGTTGTTGTAAAAGCAAAGGGTAAAGCCGCATCCAGGGTCTATCTGTTCTCTTTCCTTGCCAGCAGTTCAGTCTCTGTTTCGAGTGCGATTGGCGATACTTTGTAATTACCAAATAGATTCCCCTTCTACCACTTCGCGCTCTACAACATTTTGTCTTCTCTGATTCCTTTTTATTCTGCTTGCTTGCAGCAATACTGCAATCATGTTGTACTACTCACAACAAGTTTGGTTTCCCGTGTGTTGATTTCTCTCCAAGCCGGCCAGCTAGCCAGCCTGCCAGCGAGCCAGCCAGCCGTGTGCTGCAAGCAACCAACAAGCTTGTGAATTCCAGGCCTGGCCGCGTATAAAACTGGCCACATCACACAACGCATTGCATACGTGTCGACGTCTATTTATTTACCTTTCCTAGGTCGTCGTACGTACCTACGTCATGGCCGACCCGCCCATGGGCCCAGATGACATGCTCAACCTGCTCGACCTGGACCCCTGCACCGTCATTGCAGCACGCCACCATAGAAGCAGCAGCAGCAGCAGCAGCAGCAGCGACAGCAGCGACAGCAGCGACACCACAATGCCAACAGGCCGCATCTACCGCCGGCTGCAAGCGCTGCTGCACCCGGACCAACAGCTGACGAGCACTGCGGTAGCGCGCGCGCAGTCGCAGCTGGGGCTCAGTTTCGTGCAGCTGGGCCAGGTGCGGACGTGGCTGTAGCGCGAGCGAGCCGCGGGCCGCGATGTTGTCGTGTAGGCGGCAGAGCGCGTGGTCAGCGGCGAGGTTGGCTGGCGCTCGACGTGAAATCCGCATCAGGTGGGTAGGAGCGCGTTGTTTGAGCCGCTGCCGTCGTGGAGAGTGGTTATGGCAGTGAGTACCTACATATAGTGGAGACAGAGGAGGAGACGGTGGTGGTGGTCGATGATTGCTGACCCGTTGGTTTCAAGAGACAACGACAACGACAATATTTGCAGCTCAACTTGAGCCAGCTGCCGCCGCAACATGACGATTCCAACTACCGACGATGAGGGCAGCTCGAGCCCAGCAAGGGGACGCGCGAGCTGATAGAGCTGGCCGAGGCGTTGATGACAGCAAACACCTACCGCCCGCGCATCGCCATCGCCTTCCTGTGCTGCGGCGGTGTCAACGGCTGCTCGGCTGTCATGGAGCTACTGCAATCACCAGTTGTCGTGGTCCGCATCATCAATGCATCGACCCGACGCGTGCTGGCGACCCTCGGCGTGCACCAGCTGCTCACGGGCGCGGCCAACTCGCCGCCACTAGAGTACGTCAATTTCCAGGGCATTCTCCGACCGGTCACTGCGGACGTCGTTGCAGGCTATGTGGCTGGGTTTTTGGAGTTCGTCAAAACCTAGGCTGGGACAGTGAAGAGTCGGCTCTGTCATGTTCCGGGGGAATCGTTTCATCTGCTGCATGTTTCCAATGTATCCATCCGTGGACCGACTCGGAATGCGACTGTTCCAGCCTTGTCAGTTGCTGCATGTACATATCTACTACTGTCCTTCTCTTCTTCCTTGTCATCGTCGTCCAAATTCCTTCTCTTCTTCACCAGTACATTTGTACCACCACCACCACTGACATGTCGATCAACACGCCCAAGGGAGCTCTTTTGCTGGTAAGCATCAATCCATGACTTCTTCATCATCAATGCTGACCTGACCTGGCAGCCCTGGCGCGGCGCGCTGGGCAACCATGTCTACACCTCGTCGACGCCGCTTATGGCGTGGACCGAGACCGACAAGCGCATGTTTCTTGTCTTCGCATCGCGCTACAAGTGGACGCTGGATGTGGGCGCGGGCAATCCGGGCATCAGGGACCTGCAGAAGGCCATGTCTGTCCGTCTACACTGCGCAGGTTGGGCTGAACTCGGCCATTGACATCGACCTGGCACAGGCTGTCAGGTTCTGTCCCATCTTTTTTCCTTTTTTTTCTCTCCTTCTCACACCAACAGAGTCCACATGGGAGTCCTCGTGGGCGCCGTGTCCAGTGGCCGCCCTGGACGAAGCGCTGGTTCCTCGATCCGACGTGGGACGGCGTCACCATCAAAAACGACGTCGCCGCCATGCCGCCTCTCGGAGTCACGATCCGCCGCCAGACGGCCCAGGGCGTCGTCGGTCCACCCGAGCAGGTTGATTCGATGGCCATCTGGGACGGCTTCGATGACAAAAACAAGCACCATTTTTCGCGGCGGCCTTAGATAGGGCCAACACCCTGCGTCCGACAGTGTGCCGCCTGCGTCCGTGGATGACGACTTTGCCCAGATTGAGTACACGTGAGAGGGAGCGTGGGTCGGTTGAGGTGAGGTGGTGTTGAGGGTTTGGGAGGTGATTCAAGGGAATTGATGAGGTGATTCCCATTCGGGCATTTGTTTGTTGCGCGTGATTTTTGCGCGTTCTCTCGTCACGTGCGTTCCTGTCATCCATCGAATCTGATAGCTCATTGAACTACCACCACCACCCAACAACGTTTCCTCTCCTCATCCTGCTCCTCTTCCCGGCTCTTGACTCCGTTCAAGCTCGCCCTCCAGTTGCTCCGCCTGGCCCATCCTTAGCGCCCACAACGTCGTTGCGTTGAAAACTCGATCCAGCTTGGAGGCCATCTCAATCTGCCACGCATCAATCGCCCGCCTCATGTCGTCGGCCAGCGTTCCGGAAGCGCCGCCCGTAGTCGTCACGCATCTCATTGGCAACTTCGTGGCACGTTTGCTTGAGCCGCACGGCGCGGACAGCGCTGAGCACGTCTTGCCACTGACCGGGCAGCCATGCCTTGATGTCGACAAGCTCCTGTTGTTTGATGCCGCGCTGTTGGTTTGTTGTATGCATCATCAGCTTTTCTGTCCTCATTCTTCTCACTCACTCACTCACTCACTCACCACAATCTTGTTCCAGTCTCAATCAAGATTGGCCCACCTCACCACAGTGTCCCCATCCCAGCAGCCCGCCGCATCTATGAGCCCATGGTCCTGCAGGTGCTTCAGCTCGTTGCCGCGTATGCGCTGCAGCAGTGCCGTCTCCAGCGCTTTCATGTGCTGCTCAGCATTCATCCCGCTGTTGGGCGCCAGGTTGAAGATGGCCAGCAGCTCGCGGCATGCCGATGCAGGCGTGTCCGCGCTGAACCTGGTGCGCGCCATCCACCGCCAAATCTGGGCGACGGCTGCTGGATCGTGCCCCTACGGGGATCCGCGCACCGATTTTTCGATTGAGAAGCATAGGAAATACTGAGAGTGTTTGCCAGGCGGGGTCGACCTTGGGGTGGTGGTGCGTGGGCTTACGTCTTTGTTGTCGCACGCGCGCCAGATGCGCTCGCGGTTCTGCTGTTGGACCGTATCCGTCATCGATGGTCTGAGAGGTGATGATGGACTAAGGTGCGTGGTGTTGAGGTGTGGACTGAATACCGAATATGGACGCCAGGTCATGCAACAAAGACAGACATGTGCGAGAAACGCGTCGAGCAGAAGTTGTTGGTTCGCTCTGTCTGTCTTGCCTGTCTGTCTCGGCTCGGGCGCAACGAGATGCCATTCCATCGTCTTTGTCGTTGCTACCAAGAGCGTCCTCCTCGTACTCCTTGTTCTCATTCTCCATCTATCTTCCTACCTCACCACCACCACCACCACCACCGACCACGATGAGCGGCCGCCGCGACTCAGAGTCGTCCCAAGACTCGAGCAACGATGGTACGTCCGCCATCACAAATAACGGCACATGCATGCATGACACTTACCCAAAGCCCTCGCTCCCAGACTACGATGTCGAGGTCGAACTCGACATCACGGCGCTCCCGCCAAAGGCGCAGGCTCCTCTGCCTTGGCAATGCCACCATTGGCCTCGCCTTCATCCTTGGTCTCGCGCTGGGCTACCTCGCCGCCCACCACAGCAGGACTCCTACTCCCACAACTACCACAACCGACAACGTCAACACAACCACGGCATCATCAGCAACAGCGCTAGCGACAAGCAGCAAAACCCATCTCCCGCTCTTCTCCCCCGCAGATTTCGCCTGGCTACGTCCAAACCCACTCCACGCCTTCCTGCCCGGCCACACAACGATACCGCACCCTGACGACATCCGCACATGCTGACAAAACGTATCGAACACGGGGCGACAGCTACGGCGCATCTGGCACCCGGACACGGCTGCGAAGCAACGGCGGCACGCAGGCGTCATGCTGACGCAGTGACAGCTCGAGCTGATCATCGACAAGCTGAAGCAGCAATCGGAGTGGGCGCTGGAGGACTGCGGCGAGCTGTCGAACGGCAAGGACGACTCTTGGGCCAAAGACTATGAGTACGATGAGAAGCCGCTGTGGTATAAGAACGAGATGAGCGTCGGACATGAGGCTAGGGACGCGGATGCGTTTGGCAAAGGCAGCGAATTTGGAGGATATGGCGCAGACGCAGTTGAGCAATTGGAGGGAGAGTGGTGGCGCTGCTGCTAGTCTTGCTGCTGCTGCTGCTAATGTTGGTGGTGGACACGGACCGGCTCGTGGTCCTGTTGAGGGCGTTTCCGCGGGTGTGAGGAGGTCTTCGGAAGCTTCTTGTGAGACGGTTGACTGTTGGAGTCTTCTGTCTCTCTTCTCTGTCTTGGGGTGCTGTTGTAGACTTTGCCATCTGAGTCATTCATGTGTGTCGCCCCGGTTTCTGTCTGTCTCTCTATCTGTCTTCATTTCTCGATCTGTCTCTCTACGTGCTCTTTTCCTGTCTTGCCCTTTTCTGACCCCCTTCCCCTTGTTTGTTTCTCCCGAATTTCAACATCAATCGCCAAATTCCGCACTTGGCTAGGTACCTCCAACCATCATCACGAAAAGATGACCAACAAGCAACCAACAAACCAAAGCATGCCGCGGGCTGTTTGGAACTCGCCCACACCACCACCACCACCAACAACAACAACAACAACAACAACAACAACAACAACAACAACAACAACAACAACAACAACAACAACAACAACAACATTCCCATTACCATCGCGACCACGAGCACCTGCTGCTGCTTTTGCTGCGACTACTGGAGCAACAACAAAAGCCCGATCTTTCCGCCCTCTCAGTCACTTCTACTGCGTCGAGCCTCAGCAGCAGCAATTGATGACACAGTCCTCAGATCCACCACCGCTGCCACCCCCGCCGCCACCGCGCCTGCCACCGCCACCGCCATTGCTCACCTATAGTACCATCAAACGCGTAGGTCGCATCGATGCTGTGTCGCCACCGGAAGCGGTAGCAGTGCAGCCGCCGCCGCCAACACGACCGCTCACATACAGCGCCGTTACACGCGTGGGCCGCGTCAATCCACTGCCGATACCGGTATTGCCGTGGCCCCCAGCAGCCACAGAACCAGTGACAAAGTGGCGAAGAGGGCCGCTGTCATACAGCCGCATTGAGCGCGTCGGACGCGTGGATGCCGCGACGCAGAAAACGCCTTCACTTTGGCAGAGGCGGAGCAGCTGTAGCAGCACGATGCCGCTGTGATACACTGGCAGCCAGCTGACACAAACGAATAGCAGCACACAGAACCAGATGCTCTACTCGCCCGCCAAACTGCCCACATCACCATACTCCGCCATGCTGCTTTCCTCCTCTTCCTCCTCTTCCTCCTCAACCCCCAAACCACACTTCAAATACATTGTCGACTTTACTGTCTTACAGCGCGCGCTGGCCGTCACCGCAAACGTCAACCCCGCCGCCGGCGCGCAGCCACCTCCGCGCAGCCACCTCCGCGCCCCACCCAGCACGGCCTCAGCATCATGTCGGGCGCCTACTGGGACGACGCCATCGACGGCGCGTGGAGTTGGCAGTATGCCGGTGGGGGCGAGACGGGGCGCGACTTTGACGCTTTCCTGTGCATCAAGTGGATTGAGGGAATGTGAGGGTTGCGGTTTGCAGTTTGGAGGGAGGACAAGGGTGAGGACGAGGACGAGGACGATGGAGCAGGCAGTTCAATGCCATGAACCAGGTCACCATCGCGTCGGCTGAAATCTGTCTCTCTGTTTCAGTCGCCCCGTATCTAGCTTGCTTGCATCCTCCGAACACATAACGAGCGGGACGAAGAGGGAGAAACGAGGCCGACGCAGGGGACATGACACTTTCAATAACTTCAATGGCAGGCTGTGCCGCCATTGTCTCAAGCTCACAAGCAGTCTGCCCACATGGCGCTTACTCTTCTTTGTTGTCGCATCTTCACAAGTCTCAGTGTGCCGCAAGCACAGCTTCATCACCGTGCTCGCTGCAACCACGACTGAAAACATGGAGGCGGCCCGGCCGCTCAGGTCCATGCTGCTGGTAATGTCTTCCCCTTTTCCCCTATTCTCCCCGGCCATTGGCCATGATCATATGTATCACATCTCCGATTCGGGTTTGCTTTCCTGTGGACTGTACTTTTCTCACTGTTCTTGTGTGGAATGGTGGCATCAAGCCAAGCATGCCATCTCGCAGCGGCTCGACTCTACTAGGCAAAAAGGGTCGATACAGTACGTGTATATCAATCTGAACTCTGATAAAGGGTGGTGACTAATTGGAGGCATACAGTTTCCAGATATTCTAAGCCCAGATGGTCATGGCGATGACATCGGCTTGACTCCACCACGCAAGAAGCGCCGATAGCATTCTCCAAGCCTAAATACCCATGATGATGATGTGATCAATTGGAGCGACGAGTCAGATGAGAAGGAGGACCCGGGGCACATTACCGTCAGCAGCTAGCAACGAGAACAAGCCCTCTCATTGAGACTGAGACCCACAACCAACTGCGGCTTGACACTTCCGAACAAGTCCAGACTGCCGCAGCAGCAGCTCAAGGCCGCCGAAGCGTCAGCGCCGATCCTACGTCGCTTCGCCCTCGCCCCGGCGCGGCTGTGGCCCGACCACAAACAGTGTGGACAGTACCGCGCATCACAACAACCAGAATGGCCGTGGAAGAAGCTGGAGAGATGGTGTATCATATCTGCATGGTTTGGGGCGGCGACGAGAAGACGCATCTTGACATAATGGCAATCCATGACGATCTGATGCATTCGTATAGCCTACTGAAGGACCTTGCCCACAGGCTTGCGTCCATGTCTGCGCGTGTTGTGTCCCTAGAGCCAGAACGGGAGAATTTGCCGGAATGATGGTGATTACTGCTCAGGGACGTTGAGATGGGATGGGGGCCTTTAGGATTTGGTGCTGAAAATAGTCTCCCGCCCGCAGCGATGTCGTTGATATAGTGGGAATGGATGGGTGCTTTCTTTGATCTGCCTGCCTGCCTACTAGGCGACGCCTCTTTCCTTGATTGGAGCGTAGTCCGATGGAGTGAGCCCGTCAATGAAGTACCTGGAAAATCTGAAGGAGGAGTCCAGCTCAGCCTGCGTCCGCGTTCTTCAAGGATCTACCTCATCTCCGCTTTGACTGACGCTCCCAAAACTCCCTTCGTCCCTCCGTCAATGATGGAATCAGCTTGGATAAGGATTGCTGGTCCTCAAACGATTATTGCCGCGGAAGAGATTGGGGATGGAGCAACAAGAGTGGGAAGAGGAGGAACAAAGTGACGAATGATGGACAAAGACGTAGGTAGTAGGTATTCCTAACTCTTCTTTCCTTGACACTAACCCATCCATCATCTCTTTTTGCTCCCAGCCCTACCCACTCACCTCGGCACCTCAAAATGATCAAACGGTGCTACGGCAAAAGCAAAGCCGGAGAAAGATGCGCCATTCAAGTCAATGAGGGAAAGTTTTGTTAGCTGAGTCGAGCATCTACAACTCACTAATAAAAGAGCTCATAGTCTCGTCATTCGAGCTGCAGTCGCTCGTCCGCCCGCCGATGGCCTAGAAACTCGCCGCCTCGATCGAGCGCACGTAAAGATTGTCCTTTATATGCGCCGGAAAGAAGCCGAGTCTCTTCTTTTAACACTGAAAATCTTTAGAGTAGTTATCCACAGGATAAAGAAACGCATTAATTAAGAAGTAAGAGAAGAGGAGGATTAAGAAATCCTAACTACTACCGTCTTAAATAACATCTAGCCCTTACTAGAATTTCCCCTAATAGCCTTATATTCTTATACTAGCTTCTATGCTAAATTAAGTATTAATAGTTATTAAGAAAGTATTAAAGCTAAAAAGTGCGTTTTTAATATATTAAACTAACTAGTAGAATTAAGTAAACTTACTAGTAATCCTATAAGGTAATTACTAGCTTATCTAATATAAACCTCTAATCTTCTTATTACGTAAGAAATACTTCTTATATATATAGCTTTCTTATATACTTAGTTTAGCTATAATTAGAAGATAAGTTAAGATAAGTATTTAACTTATTTTTAGTAAATAGCTAGTAATTAGTCTTAGATATTACTAGTAACTTATAATTAATTCTACTAATTATTTATAACCTACTTTATATCTTAAATATTACTACTTACTACTTACTACTTTAGGTAGTACTACTTTCTTATCTATTACTACTATTAGATAATTTAATACCTCTAAAATTATCTACTTTAACTATTAATAGTTTAATCTTAGATATCTACTAATTTATCTTAAAAGCTTAAGCTATCTCTAACTAACTCTATAAATCTAAGATAGATCTATCTTAAGCTTAGTAGACTTCTAAAAGTATTTAATATATTATAAGCTATATCTAATAGTCTTATATATTTATAGTTATAGTTAGAAGAAGTTTTCTAGAGGACTAACTAGTTAAAGTTAATTAGAAAGAGATAGAAGTATAAATATAGTATACTAGAGAAGATAGGTCTAAGCTTAGATAGTAGTATATTTCTAGTAGTAGATTTATTATAGATTCTAAAATTCTAGAGAATTATACTAGGAACTTTATCTAGATAAAGCTAATATATACTTAAAACTATTAGGTCTATCTCTATTATAGTAGCTTTAAGGGGATTTAGCTATATATAGCTTATAGAAACGGTAGGTTTAAAGCTAGTAGGAATAAGAAGATTATAGTCGGCGGAAATGATTATTATATAGCCGGCGGAAAGCATAGGCAGGGCGCCGGCAGAAATAGTAGACGATACGAAGTGTGCGCCTGGCATGCCGTCGACAAATTAGGAGAGCAGCCATGCTGTCTTCAACGATGATGTCCGAGACGCGGCGAGTGCCTGCATCTACCGTTCCTCTGATTCTTGTCTACTTCTTACGGCAGCCGCTGCGTCGCGTCTAGCTCATCACCAAATCCATTATCCTGCGAGACCGTGAATAACCTTTTTGACGAGCGCTTATGCAAGGCAGACATACATCGAGAGCCGCTGAATCGGCTGGTGTCCAATGTGACGAGCAAAGGCGTGCCGACGAAGAGAGGTCAAGAAGAAAACACAGTTTTGGGGGCACCAGGGGACGGATGAACAGGCAGCCGCGTCGAGTGAACATGGAGCGTCTCAGCGGCGACTTGTGTTAGCGGCGTATCCAAGGGGATGATGCTTAAAAGGAGGCTCAGGCTGGAGACGTAGGGCATTCCGGGCTCGTACTGCAGTAAGTGCCCGTCTGACATCCGGAACGTGCTTTTGGATCATGGCTACTAGAAGCAATCAATGAAGTCTGAAAAGGATGTGGCTAAATTTGCCTGATTTGTGCTAACGCTCTTGATACTTCGCAAGAGTTCGTTGAAACTTGCTACTCAGTTGGATGAAATCGATTATTGATCATCTACCGGAAAATTTGGTATTGAAAAAGAGAGAGGCTCTCAATTCTTGATGTTGTTCTCCTGTTTGCCTATGTACCACCACCGCTGGCGGCGCCGGCTCCACTATGCATCTTCGTTTCGTACGATTGCGCCTTGCGTTAGCTATCCCGACTGGCCATTCCCCTGCTGCGACCCCAACGGTCCGCGAAACGGCGCCGCAAAGCGGGCCGCGACCGCGCGTCTGCGGCAGCGCGAATTTCTGATTCTATACGGACTTGGACTTAGTGATGTAGTCAGGGAGGCAACATCAGCATGGGAAGGAAGGGAGAGGAAAATGTTGAGAAGGGCCAACTTACTCATCATCTCGCCTACGCTTATAATCGGCAGGCCAGACTCGACAACAAATCCGTTGAACAATGCCTCGGAGGCAGAGTTGTCCACGGGAAACTGGATGGGCTTTGGCAGAGGTGAGGCGGGTTGAAGGATGAGGGAGGGCGTTTGCTCGAGACAGACTTCAGCTTGTTGGCGTTGACCTTATTCTTACTGTGAATGTCAGCTGTTTAGCAGCGTGTCTAGATTCAGCACTGTCGCGTTGCAAATCAGGGCGTCAAGCTTAGGCATCTTGTTGCGCAGTCATCAGCTATAGGCTTGCACCAAAATCAGCGAGCACAGGTCCAGCATCTCTGCTTGGAGCCGCACACGCGTCTGCAACACGCTGCCACCGCCTGGCGCCCGGTGCTCCATCTACCGGCTTGCTCCATCACCGTCGTTCCAACTCTTCCTCCCGCTCTGTGTAATATCGTAGGCGACTTTCCGAGAACCTTGGTGGTAGAACCAGACGATCCAAACAAGATTGAGTGGTGACCGACCACGTTATCGCTGGATGGACCGGGGGAAGCAATGTGGAAGCTGTTGCTTCAAAACAGGGAAGCCTGGTTTTCGTCATTTTGGTTGTGAGCGGGTGCTGTGCAAGCAGGCGGCCATGACGGCGGTCCTCAGGGGATGAAGGTCGCTGAGACACGAGTGGCGAAAAAGCATCCTGGCTGGCTGTCAGAAAGTTTTGTTCCATCATCAGCTTCACGTTCCAACTTGCCCTGGACAAAGACGGCAGCATAATGGGCTCCATCTCGACGCAAACCTACCTCATGCTTGTCACGATCCAATGCCTCGGCATCTCCTCCAGACAAGCTCATCCCGCGGCCACAGCTGGCGCGCGCAGACTAAGAAGTCCTTCCGCATCCTGCGCCGCAAGGACATGCTGTTGATCCCAGCATTTGCCACGTCCAAATGGGGCGAAAGCGCGGCCATTGTCTGCCCCAGCAAGACGCGCATGCCCTTCCCAAACCATCTTCAATTGTATGGATCTGCCGTCTCCAGGACAAACGTCTTGCGCTTTGCGTCGCCCGTGTTTTGTCCAGAGCGCCCAGCAAGGCGTGTGCAGAAATTCACGGAACGCATAGCCAATGGTAGCATGGCGCGGACGGCAGTGACCGGATAATGAGGTGTGTCCCTTCGACCGTCAGGATGCCATCGAAAGGCGCGACCAAGTACCGAGTAAGGAAGCCGTTTTGCCGAGAGGAAGTTGTGGAGCGCGAATGGGCCAGGACGCTCCCATGCGCGTCTGGAAGTCGTCGATGATGCTGCGGTCCGGCGCTGCAGAGTGTTTGTATCAAGGCGCGTTGGGATCCGAAGTGCACCACCAGGCGCAATGTCAAGAAGTCATCCAATTGAAAGCGAAGTGCAGAGCGTGACAGCGAGTTGTTGTCACGGCGAGTTGTTGTGGTTGTGGAAACGGGGCGAGCTACCCGAGCTCAATGTCGCTGGAGGATTGTCCGCTCACAAGGGGCTGTTGATAAATTGCGCGCGTGTCTCGAATGGATGCAGTCGCAGAGAGGCTGGATGGATGAATTGCGGCGGATGAGGTTGGTTTGTTGTTTGGACGAAACCAAGTCGCGACGAGGAAGCCCATGCGCTTACATAAGCCAAGTTAGACACCGCTGTCCCGCTGCGGCGACCCAATCCCGTCACCATCACAACAAAGTCTCCCTGCGCAACCCACGCCGCGACCCACGCCCTTGCTACCGACCTTGACGCCCGTTATCTCGAGGCGGATCTCCCCCGCAGACCGAGGGTAGTTTCGTCGCATCCCCTGCCCCCCGCCACAATATGTCCGCTGTCCCTACTCTCTGCCAGAAATCAGTACGATACCGGAGACGGCGAGAAGCAAGGCTCACGAATCGAAATTTCTCCCTAGAACCCAGCCCATTGGTTGGACAAACAATGCGTGCAACCGGCAACTGCTTCCTCAATGCCGCCCCACTGCCTTGATCAGTCGGTGGAACCAATGTCGACATCACGAACGAGGAGAATCCGACGGCCCCTCTGCGCAAGTTGAGCCAGGAGCTGGTCAGGGTGGGCTTCAACCTGGGAACAATTGGCGACACGCTGAAGGATAGCGACATCTCAGACTGCGAAGATGAAAAGGCCGATCGAAAGGTTTGGAACGAGATGACAGAGGACTGTCCGAATCGGGCTGCCACGTTGCAAACGAGCTATGATGCTTCGAGGCCGCTTGGTCGGAAGGCAAAGGGATGTTGAGAATGAGCTGGACCACTGCTGTGGAAGGGCTCGAGCGTGCCAAAGACGTTGACAACGTGGGTGGGATATGAGGAACCGACAAGCTGCTTGTCTCCTCTGAGACAACCCAGAGATGTGATTTTCAGGGCCGCTATTGTCGCTCGGACGAGCGTCGAGTTGGCGGGAGGACGAGTCCGATGACGAAGTTGTTTGCAGACATTGACAGGCTGCGGGGGACGACCGAGTGGAAAGCTGAGGAGCCAAAGCAAACGTGGCGGGCATGCCCGAAGGCCTTGTGCATCACTTCGAAAACACCGTGGCGCAAGGACCACACATTCTTCGCGTAAGTACACCGTCCTGCGTGCTCCCAGCCTTCTTGATGCCCATTTTGGCAGCTTGACCGTCAAAAACACCAAGAAGCTCGATGGCGACCACGGACAGGACCCTGCCTTTTTTGAGAGGCCGTCAAGTGAATAAAATCACCATCAGTTGAGAGAAGGCCGAACATCCACCAGGATATCGAGAATAAGTACAAGGAGAGCGGTGTGCAGGATTGCATTGTGGACCTCTGCAGGCCTCAGCAGTCCGCCTCGTCCACCATCTCTCCATGAGTGCTGTGGGCGCTTTCCATGACTTCTACCGCGCTCTCTGCCCCCTCTCCCAGTATTAATACCTTTACCATCAACACTCATGCCAGCGGCGCTGTTCGTAGTGGCAGCCACGGCAGCAGCACCACTTCCCTCTACACCTGCGCCGCCGGGAGCGCCTCCGACAAACCCAACGGCTCCTCTGTAGCGTGGACTGGCAGGCCGTAGGTCAAAATTATCATTCAAATCATTGGTACCATGCATGCCATACACGGGCGATCAAAAGAGACATTTGGCCAGATGGCCGTCCTTGTGGCCCAGGCCACCAAAAGACGCGCCGTCAGTGACGCATTTCACTACATAAGGCAAGAAAATGGAGAGCTGACCAAAGAGACGAGGAAGAGCTACACAAGGAGGATTGCCAGCACCTTTATCATGTCGCGCAAGCGGCCGCTAACGAAAAGCTTCCGAATCAAGCACGAGAATGTAGGCCCGGCCCCGCCCGGCCCGTAATGCTCAAAAAGACGAGATGAAGATGTACATAAAAGTAGAATTAAAATGTCTCTTTCGCGCACTCTAGCAGGATCCGATGACTGCAGATATCTACTCCATAGTCTTCATCGCTCCATCCAAAAATATGAATGTGGCTCCTAACTCGCTCTCGAGTCAGCTTTAGTTGTTGCTGTATTCTGCTCGTCAAGAGACACTTCAACAAGCGACGACGCCGCAAGCGACAAGCGGTGCAAGCCAGGTAGGTGCCCGTGACTCTCAAAATGCTTCCGCTCCCGCTTACGCTTTGTGGAACTGGGGTGACGTTTCTGTAAACATGAGGATTTATTGAAGGAACGGGTTAGATTTGACGCTCATGAGGCCATTCATTACTACTAACAGTCACTCCAAGCACGCGAAGAGTGCTAATAAAAGCTATCACTCTCTCTTGTGAAACTCCCAAACTCGAGCAATGACTATTCGCCTTTCTAGAGCAACCGGCGAAAACTACCCTCATTTCGCCGGCTTGCCCCAACATCTGGGCAGACAGATGCGGACACGCGCGCATGCTCCGGAACCTACCGACCATATTCATGCTGAGTTCCATTATTTGCGCATTTCTCAAGATTCCAGTCCATCAGGTAGACTTTGGCCGGCCACTCACTGCCCGTAAATGTGAGTTTTGACAAGCCGGCGGAAACCGAGGCCATTTCGCCGACTTGGTACACGATGAAGGAAGTACTCAACAGGAGGATTTCTAGCAGCTGAGCGAGACCGAAGGACACATGGGTGGAGTGATCAAATGCCCAGACGCACTGCAGCCTCAAATTCGGACAACAGCTAGAACTGGTCTAAACTTTGGACCATGATCTACCCCACCCTGACAGATACCGACCGACCGACTCTTTTAGGGTATCAATGCGTAAAAGCAACAAGAGCTAAAGTAGAAAAATCAAGCAATTCCACCATGTCCATGGGTCAAAGCACCTCCAGTCATAAATCCCGTCAATGAAACAGTAATGTTGGACAGTCATCAGGCCATTCAAAGCCGACAGTAGCTCTCCGCTGCCGTTCATCTCCTCCCACATCATTCCGAGTGCCGTTCAACAGACTTCGCCACGTCGTCCCATTTGCTCCAAACGCTGTCCTTGCGGCTCGCAAGCTCCTGTTGTATCCGGGAGTTCAAGTCTTTAAGCCTGTTGCCAGTCTCCCTTTGCTTCTTGATGCATACCCGCAGTCTTCTCATGTACTCATCGCTTGTCTTCATTGCAGCATCAATCGCGAAGATGGTGGCCTGCGTGTCTTGCTTCCTCGTTTCAAGGCGTGTGAGTTCCTTATCACAGTTCTGGATTTCAGCTAAGCCATGGTCGATGAGCTTTTCCCTGTTCTGCGCGAATTGTGATGATGCAGCTCGTTGGCTTGCCACGTCGCGGATTGCGACAAAATCCTCCCGCAGACTCTGTTGCTCGTCAATTTCGTGCTCCAGCATTGTGAGCAGCCTCTCGGCGGCTGCCTTGCTGCCGCTGAGCATCGTCGGCAGAGCCTTGAAATCGCCTCTAGAACGGAGTCCAACTAAGCGACCGGTCAGGCTCTCAATCTTTGTTCTCAGAGACCGGTCAAGCTCCTTAAGCGACGAGTCGTCAAGAGATCCAACTTCGACATCCAGAACCTTTCGTGTCTCTGCTTCCTCGTCATCTGGAAAGTGTTCAAAGTCCAGAATGGCTAGAGGCTCAGGTTGCCCATTTTTCGACTTGTGCGCCAACAGCGCATTGCGCAGAGTGACCCTCCACAAGGCCGCGTCAATGGATCCGAGACGAGGGTCATCGCCATACCAATGGTTCATGACAGCCGCAATGGCGTAGACCCCACAATCATCAAGGTTGGTTTGCTGTGCAGTTGGCGCCGTTTCAAAACTCCATTCTCTTTCTCTACACAACTGCTGACCAAGCTCCTTGAGGACATTCTTGGCTTGGGGAGGGACCATGGTCTCCATTGAGTCGAAGTACTTCACCGTGCTGCCCGACAGGTCCAGGATGGCCAGAGCCCAGTGATTTCCATTTCTCAACACAGGAAGGACGGCTTCCGTGTGATGCTTGCCGATTGTCAGCCGAGGCATTGGCAAGCGCCCTTTTCCATCGACATCTGCCACAGTGCTGTCCAGTGTTCTACAGGACACGGGCCCAAATATTTCAAGAGCTTCCCCGATGGCTGAAGCTGAAACCCAGTTCTTGTCGCTGAGCGTGGTTGCGGGATTGATGATGTCGTGACTAGGGTTTGCATCTCGGAGTTCTTCAACCAGAGGCTTTTGAGGGAGATAATTGTCGGACACAAACTTGACTGTATTCGAATCACAGTCTCCAGGGAGAATCTTGTCTTGGCCTTTTTCCTCGGGCTTGGTTCCACTGGACGCGGTGGGGTTCTTGTGGCTGAGAGTGGGTGCAGGGTCAATGTCGTGACTGGCGTCTGCATCTCGGGGTTCTTCGACCGGAGGCTTTTGGGGGAAATTATTGTTGGACACAGACTTGACTGTATTCGAATCACAGCCTCTAGGGAGGATCTTGTCTTGGCCTTTTTCCTCGGGCTCGGTTCTGCTGGACGCGGTGGCCTGACTGGCCGTCCGATCCTTAGGCTTTGTGACGTCGGAGCCGTCGGGATGGTCGAAACCCCAATTGGTGCTTCCATCCGCAAAGCTCAGGTCGCTACGGACGTCAGTGTTTATCCTGTGATTGTGAGTTCAAGGCATGTATGTGTTCTTACGCAGTGGGTGAGTTGACCAAGGCACGGCCGACCTCGACTGAAGGAGAGCGTCTGCCAGGTCGGGCTATTAGCGGCGAGATCTTTGAAGATTTGTTGCGTGAGGTCGGCGGCGACATGGACTGGCCAGAAAGTGAGTATACAAACACATGGAGACCTCCCGGCACTTCTCACCATGCTCATGAGCGCAGGCTTTGTTGAGCGTGTCATCCTGCGTTTGGGAGCGAAGGAGGTGTCTTGATCCGCAGCGGCGGCCGGCTTCTTTCGTTTTCCTGGTTTGAAGAGGCTGAAAGTATTTCCGCGTGACTGCGGGCGAAAGGTAGACTCTTTGGAGATGTTGCGCGTCGCTGAAGGTTCCGGAGTGCTACGAGGAGACTGCAACTCAAAGTCAGCGTCATGAAAAGCGTGTTGTACGCGCGAAGATTTACCTCGGTGCTCAATCTGGTGTCTGACTGCGGTGACGCAGACTTTTTCCTTCCCAGCCTTCCCCGCTTGCCCTTGCGTATATCCACATCTATTTCAAGACCTTGGGCATGAAGCTCCTCAAGGGTGGTCGTGAGTATGAGGGGGACCCATTTGTGCCTTCTTGGCCAGCCCATCTTGTTATCCCAAGTATCCCGCATGGCCTTGACGGCCTCTTCAAGGCTTAATTTGCCGTGTGTTGCCCAATTTTTAAGCTGGCGCAGAAACTCCCGCGAGTGGTAAGCAGACTCATCAAAGGTGACGAGAAAGCTGGCCTCGTCCAGCGCCCATCGTGATCCTGCAAGATTCCGGGCAAGTTCAGGATACGGATGATGATGAGGGCTGCTGGCGGATTCATCGCAGTTTTCATCGTCGTCTTCGTCTCCGTCAGATTCCTCGTCGTCGCGGTCGTTTTCGGTGTCGTTGTCATGGGCGGCGGCGGCAATTCGCGGCGAGGATTCGGTGTCGCTGGGCTGATCTTGGTTTGGTCCGTCTCGCAACGTGTCGAGGTTGAGGCGCGCCATGTTGGCTGATGGAAGACGCGATGGTTGAGTTCCCTCAGCTCAACTCAAGCACCATTGCAGCGACTGCAACAGCTGCCCTGCTCAAGAGGACCCGTTGTCCCCTTCAATTCCGCCGCGAGCGTCGATGGCAAGAAACGTAGGGTGTCAATGTCAATGGACCCGCGGCATGTTTACAGGAAGAGTCCGTCGGCCCGAAGCGGAGACGCGTGGGTGACGCGACGCGACACAATCCGAACCTGAGGCCAACATCACATGACGGCGTCAGAAGCTTCCCGTCCTTCCCCGCAAACCGCTGCCGTGGCACCTTTCCATGGCAAATACCGAACGAACGCCATCTCTCTCGCCTCCATTGAACTCCTTTCACCATGGCCTCGAATGGCCCCGCGGGCACTCCACCCATCGACCTCAAGTCCTCTGGCAATCCTTTTGGCGACAGTTTCAGTCTTGGCGGCTGTCTCCGAGCCAACGTCTTTGTCTTCGCTGGAACATGGCGCATTGCTCCAGTCTGCTTCTCAAGCCCCCCTTTGTATCGTCGCTCACGCTCTCCAGCTACTCGACTCCGATTCTTGCCGCCGCCGCTATCGTTCCGTGCACCCGATCCGCACTTCCACCTTACTGCCCTCTCATCGTAGCCGCCGCCGCTGTTGCAAGCCGGGCACCCCACCCAGGTCGCTGCATCGCCGCCTCCGACCGTCAAACACATAGCGCAAGAAGCCCGGGTGGACAAGCGGAGGAATGGCCATGTACACGCTGCGCAAAGGAACCAAGGCCAGTGCCCCTGCAAAGTTTCCTGTTGCGCGGCGCAACTCGTGGCCGCCGGTAGGCAGACGGCGTAGACGGGCGCCGAACCTACAGCGACGGTCAGCAGTGGCGGAGCTGCGGCCTCCGCTGTCAAGGGCTACAAGCTTTTGCGGAAAGCCTGGAGCTGGAAGCGCTTCATGCATTGCTTCCTGGTACACGCCTTGAGACTGCCGCGCCTAGGCAAGCAGAGCGTCAATTGCGGCATCGCCCTCAATGGCTTGCCCAAATTACACGAAGCAGAACAACCAAGCTGCTGCTGATGCCGGGAATGATCCTGTTCCCGGACTACCGACCGAGCCGCCTCCTCCGTGTATCATCACTAGGTGGGGGAGAGCAGAAGAAGGAGGATGAAAAAGATCCAAATTGCGCGGGCGGCAGCCGGAGCTGGACTCGCGCCAGCGTGCTGTTCGAGGCGACAATTCTCGTGGTGCTTGCTTGATCGCACGTCAAGGCAGGACCGCAAGGGGCAGCCAATGTTGGCTGCGCGTATGAGCAACAAGGCGACAAGGTGAGGCAAGAGAGCTGGTGACATTGTCGGATTCAAGAGCTAATCATCTCAACAAATGTAGCAGCCATTTGCGTGCCTTCATCGGTCGATTCGAGATACGCGCGCCGGAGAGCTTAGAACAAATATCTGTGAGCTGTGGACTTGCCCATGGCCCGGTGATGCGACGGGTTCATCTTCTGCTTTGTGGCCCGGTCGTTGGGAGTCGGCAGGGTGGAACACGTGCACGGAGCGGCGCGGCAGCGGAGTCGCAGCAGCATCAAAAGCAAAGTGGTTTCTGAAACGACGTCCTTCTGCAGACATGGGACTCAAGCTATGTACATACACCCACTTTGGCCCACACTCGTAGGCGCCCTGCCATTGACCAATCATCGGATGGCAACAACACAACGAGTCCAGTGATTCGGATTTTTCCATGGCCCAAATAGCAAGGGAAGAAGCAGCAAGAAAATGAAGAAGGATTGCTGGGGCAAAGGGGCGACCCACGACACCGTCGACTCTGCCGCGCACATGGACGTATAACAATCTTCGTTACAGCTTTGTGTCTTCAAAGTGCAAGCCAGTCCTGTCTTTGGCTTCTTGATGTCTCAACCATCCCAGCACCACATCTCCACCAACATGACCGGCGTACGTGTCCTTAAACCAATTGTTGCACATTACTAACGGTCTATAGACAGATGCCCCGCCGCCGCCGCAAGCTACCCAAATCTGACATTTGTCCATGGATCCTCATCCGCGACCCACACGACCCATGCGCACACTAACCGCGTCGTCGTCCGAGGAGCCGCCTTTTCACAAGACCGCGAGGGGCCGGTTATGCGAGTGCGTTCCAACAGACCGTCGTGTCGACCCGCAGACTCGCGGCCGTCACGGGTACCGGTTCCTGCGACGGCATCCATCCGTCTATCATGAATTCGCTCTGCGGCATGAACAAGGCCCGCGCGCCCAACACCGTGCCCACGAGCCATTGAACAAGACAGCTTCAACCGAGTCAGAGCCGAAGCCAGAACAACACTCGCAATGAGGTCAATGCAAATTGGTACTGGGATGCCCATCATCTGTCGCAACAGCATCATGCTCTAGCTTTGCCAAGGTAGGTCTGCTTCTGGCACAATTCATGATAGGCTTGAATCGAATGCTAACTCTGGGTACATGATAGACCTGGATTCGTTCAAGCCGGAGCTGCCTCGCTCAGCTCATGGCCCGTCGTAGACACATGCAGCGGTACCGGTAGTCATTGGTCAGAACCCAGATCTGAGCGAAGGCCAGCTGCATCGACCGTTGGTCCATCGCCATTTTCCGTGCCTGCGCCGACGTCTGGACACATTTTTACGGAAAATCCATCCATTATCAACGACTCGACCGCCTTGTCCGTTTTCCAGGCCGCAGAAGAGAAGCTTTTCTGATGGTCCATGTCTGCTCAAATCTCTGGTACGGCGACAAGTCCCAAAAAGACTCTCTTTGCAGTCGCTGACAAGGCTTCACAGTTACTTTTCGCAGTCGTGGCCAGTCTGGCTGTCTGTTCTTTAAAGCCTGGCGCTACAACTGCTCGGCCATGCACGGCTCGAGGCTCTCCTCGATGGGTAGGTACATGGCCACGTTAAAGAGCTGGGGCATTGACTGACCGCGTCCAGATCAGCCGTCCACCTCGCCTCAACAGCCGTGTTGCAGCCTGCATCATCATCCTAACCCTCCCGTCATGACCACCGATCGCACCAACTCATCTCGACCACCATTCTCCGTATAACGTACCATCGCAGCCTTCCATCTAGTAAACGCCCTCTGGCCTTTCTCCCACCCACTCTCTTGCCCGGCGCGTTTTCCGACCAGAGTAAACCCTCTTCCGGCGCGTGCACCTTGGCTAGCCGAAGTTTGTAGTACGCTTGCAGTTTGGGCAATGGTGCTGTCTACAATGATGATGAGAATGACGACGACGATGACAATAAAGAGGAAAGGGTTCTGCGATTGGGGGTTTACGGCGTCCTGGGCGATTGCTGAGACAATGTCGCCCTCTCTGCCCTGTTGGTAGCCGCATTGTCCTTGTTCCCAGGGTATTTTGGCTTTGACGTGATGCGCCTTTGGCACGGCCTCGTGGCTGCCACCGCCACCACCATGGCCGTCTCCACGTTCTTCAACACTGGTGGTGTGGCTGTCGAGGCTTTTGGGAACGCGCTGGCACAGGGTGCAGGCTATGCTGGATGTGCAGCACGTCTCCTCGTGCCAGCAATATCGCGCACAGAGCTCAGTGCCTTGCCATGCAGTCGCGCGGCTCGGCGCCGTACTGCTTGGACGTGTCCGGCCGGGCAGTCGAGGCACTTGACGCGCGGCAGCCACATGAACTTGACGTGGAAAGGGGGCGGCCCGCTCCGCGGCAGGCTGTCCAGCCGCAGCTGCGTATTCGTGTTCTTGTCAACGGCCGAGTTGCGCATCAGCGCTTCAAAATTGGAAGTCAGCCGGCGATGCTTGTGGCGGCGGCGCGTCAGAGACGCCAAAAGCTGTCGGGTCTGAGGGACCTTTGTTGCGGCAGGTGGAAGTCTTGTACAGTACATGTATGGATGGCGGCAGAACAATGGCGGCGGAAGAAATCGGCGGATCCCTGGTCTCGAAATTTGATTGTGGTACCAACATGTCCGACCGTGCAGCTTGCACCCGATGAAAAGGTGGCCGATCAGTCAACACGACTACAGCATGAGTACGTATGCAGCTTCTTGACAATCAGCGGCCGTCATCTGTCGGGTTTGCATTGTGGCGGCGCTTCTATCTCGCGGTAGTCTCTCCACTCCGACCCGACCCGATGCGAGGGCGGACCGTTACGTAATCCGCTGCCCAGCCACCTCCAGTCCTCCCCGCCTCCCGAAATTCCTCCATCACTCCACCACTCCATCACTCCACCTCCATCTCCATCTCACATTCGCTCCCTCCCATCTCCGTCATCACCTCTTTCCCTGTCGTCTCTACGCTGTCTCGTTTGCTCTGCGCTTCCGCCGCCTGCGCAGTCTCGTTCCCTCCTATCGCCGCTCATCACCATCATCATCATCGCGTCAAAGTTCGTCTGTCCCGTGTCCTCTGCGTCTGAAATCACGGGCCAGGCTGCCTCGACGACTCTCTGATCATACTCTTCAACGCCTTTGCGCGCTCCGTGGTCTCTCAGTACTGCCCTCTCGCCGTCGCCAGTGGTCCGGTATTGCTCGGAAGAGACGGCCCAAGCGCCGCGCAGTGGCCCGGTTTTGCAACGACTCGGTCGGCTCTACTGCCCTCGCCTTGCTTCTTCCATCTCTTCCCCAGTACTACCCTGTGGCTGCGTGCAGTGGCCCGGTTCTGTCAGATTCCGCGGATAGCCAGAGAGCCAGGGCTGCTCTTCCAAAGCCCGGGAGGGGCGGGCATCTGTCACCATTCGCTGGTGCCGGGGAACAACTCAGACTTACTCTCTATTTTTCTGCTGACGTTGCTGACAACCATAGATGGCTCAACCCCTCATACACGAATTCGTCTTCCTCGAATGGATCGAACCTTCAGACTCGGTCAAGTCTACGCTCGGTTCTCTCTCTTCAATCAACAACCAGGACACGGCCGTCAAGCTGATGGCGCGAGTCGATGAGGAGAGCAGCGAAGCTTGTCTATACCTGGCGACCACAATCAGAGTACAATCGGCCAAAGGGCCCCGTCGGAGGCAGGTTTTCTTGGGGATTCCGCTCTCTGCTGTGCGCCGCGGCGGCCCCGATGTCCAGAAACTCAGCCTCAGCGATATCCAAGAGCCGATGATTGCGCGCGCGATTCAAACCGCTGGTCTCTCAGAAGCTGGACACGTTCTCCGCGTTACATTTCATCTCGAGACTCGACAAGATCTTTGCGTCTCCATGCCTGCGCCGTCAAAGTTCATCAAACCCTGCAGTCGCACGGCCTCCGAGCTGCTCAACGGACTCAAATCCCTGTCCACGGCCAAGTGCTTCACGGCTTACATGAAGTGGAGCAGCTATGCGCAAGTCAGCCTCAACAGATTGAAACACAAGCTGCCGAGTCTCATTCAAGACGCGACCGCGTTTGTGTGCGAGCACAGCAAACGACCTGCGAAACCTTTGGATTGGGCCAATGTGCAATGGAAAGATTTACGCCAAGCACCGCCACCGCCAGCATATTCTGTTGCTCAAGAAGTGCAGGACGAGACACATGCCCCTCCCCAACCACCAGCTTTGAAGCATGATCAAATCCAGGTGCCAAGATCCTCACCACTCCCACGCCCTCCTGTCCTGTGTCCCAGCCGTCGGGCGTCTCCATGCGTTGCCGAAACACCGCTCAGCGGCTACATTTCCACGCCCACCCCTCCCAGTTCCCTCGTCTTCATCCCTCGTGACTTCAAGCAATGGCGTCATCGATCTCCAACACCGACCGAAGTCGTGCCCCACGCCGAAACGGATGACCTGGCAGTCTGGATCGTAAAACTGGGCAGCTACAACGTGGAACCCTACAAGCACCGCCGTCTACAGCCACACTGCCTTGCGCTTGGTCACCACATGCGCAACGGCGACGTTGAAGCCGCACGAAAAGAGCGAGCCCGCTGCACGACCCTCGTCTGCTTTGACCCATGTGATGATGCAACGGACGAACAGCTGGAGCAAGCCGCGGACATGCTTGTCAAGGTTATGGAGCTCATCATCTGGATCAACAGGTTGCACGAGTACGGCGACTTGGATTTGTTCCATCTACTGTGGGAACTTGGTCGTGCGGTGCGCGATGCCGTACGGACCCAAGACCGAGATTGTTATGAACCGTTCCACTTGGCCTTGGCTTCCTGTCAGGCGCAAGCAATCACCTTGTTTGGCCAGTTGCCTTCGGACCATGACTGTGTACTTTGTCGTCAATAGAACGCCATCTTGTATTATCTTTTTTTTTTTTTTTTTGTTTTTCTTTTTTTCCTTCCGTGTCTACGAGCGACCGTCTCAAATTCCACGTCAATGTGCGTCTGCGCTGTTGGAGTTACCAGGGAATAGCTTAGTATCGCTGAAAGTAGCCCTTTATTTCAGATTTCTACTCATCTTACCATGGCACCGATTGTCTGACTCTGCGTTGCGAAAGCTCCAACCAACATTGGTGACCACACATCGACACCGCCCTTGCCCACACATAAGCCCCGCGGCTTTGGCTTATCGACACCAACCGGCGGCAGCGGCATTCGCATTCGCAAAACGCTGTGGTCTGAAACGGCCAAGTAGAGTCGCTGAGGTCAAGCATCGGCGCACATAGATGATGGACCAGGTCCAATACTCCGTTGGGCCCTGCGATGATCTGTGTGCCCTCAGCTTGCCCTGTCTCTCGTGGCCGAGCACTCACTCGTGCTTGCCAGCCACAGCGACAAGTAGTCGGGGGCGGCACCCATGTCGGAAACCTCTTCAAGTGGGTGGCCGAAATGGACCAAGCGCTCGCTGCCTGGTTCCTAGACCAGTAGCGGGACGGCGCGTCGTGCTGAGCGAGCAGGCCCATGGCGCGGCGGTCCGCGACAGTAGGCTTATGACTTGAGCTATCTGATTTTTGAGCTCATTTTGATATACACCGTATCTTCTGTCTGAATGCTGGATGGTGAAGGGGCGGAATCCATCAATATTGGAAATTCTCGAATGCTTAGTCATACTTCAAATCTTTGAGATCAAAGTTCTCAAATCTTTGAGTAATGACTAAATGGCCGGGTCCCGGCATCCCGCCCCCGACCTCGCACGTGACCTCGCCAATCTCTGCAACATCGACCGGCAAACGCGAATCTCACCCGGTCACCGACTCAATTACCTGGTCCTCCTCCTCCGTCTGTCCCTCCTCACGTTGTCACCTCTCCTGCCGTGCCTACCTCAAGTAGTATGCGACTGTTGCTCGCATTGAGGAAATGATATTAGATTCTGCGAGCGACAATCACAACCTCGGTGACCGTGAGGATGGCTTGACATCTTCCCTCCGAACATATGGCCGTTTCATAGTTGGGAGGCCGGGAAACAAGAGGGACACACACCCACGTCTTGCTGTGGAAGACGAAGACGGTGCGCGTCCGGTGTGCAACTAGGTACGACGCGTTTCTGTCGCGGGCAGTAACTTGTCGGACCAGACATTTCCCGGACTGCCTCTAGCAATCGCGCCGTTCACGCAAGTAGGTAATTAACCCGTCTCAGTCGTGTAGACACACACAACACCATCCAGGCGGTGGGTGATTACCTACCTCCCTGATGGATTAGGCCTGACCGACCTGGCGGCGCGCCGTTGGCGATTTGCCCGCGCGCAGTCAGTTTTCGCGACGTTTGAAGTTGTTGCGCGCGGCCTCTGATTGGCGCAGGGTGGGGGCGCATTCATAGTGATGATGACTGCGCAAACAACAATTCCTTGAACTCACCGCCATGGATACTGGTACCTGACTCCACCCTTGCGCTCACTCACCGGATCTTGTCGCCGGATCCTTTCGCCGGACCTTTGGCGGGCTTTTCTGCCGCACCTTTTCGCCGGATCTTTGACATGCTCCTCCGCCGGACCTTTTCGCCGGACCTTTGGCGCGCGTTTCCACCAATCGACCGCCACAACTGTCTGGCTCGCAACCTCGCTTGAGCGCCGTCCTCTTCCAAAGACCAAAAACGCAACTACTCCCATCCAGATTGTGCCCTTGCAAGCCCCGCCGCTCTGCTTTGTCCCCTCGCCTCCTCGCAAAGTTCCCAAATCTCCATGAAGAGTTTCAGCGCATCCATCGGGTTTCAAAGGTGGTGGTCCGGAACGGACTCTGGGCCCATGTTTCCCACTACTCAAGACTCTCTCCATCAGGTACCACGTACTACATAGAGTTACATGGAGTCAAGTGATGCCACCACTGTTGCCGCACCCACACTTCGGCCACTTGGTTCGAAGGAAGGGGCCGGGCCCTCTTCTCCTCTTCATTCTCCGGCAAACTCGTTCGTTGGCGCCACTTCCTCAACGGGCGAGAGCATGCGCAAAAGTCATTACCAGAGCCGTCGCCTAACTCATCACTTCCACTACCTTCTCATCCAAGTCAGCAGCAGCCTGTAGGCATCACATCATCACAGCAGCTGTCAAAGCGAAGCTGAACAACACAAAAGGAAAAAATGTAGCGGCGACCATGTGAAGAATGATGGAAGTGGCTTGGCCGTTACTTAGGATAGTAGATTATTTTGAACTGGTTTTTATCAACTAGCCGTGCGTCTATCAGACAGTTACACGGTTACTATTTTCTGGCTCTCGCCCCTCTTCTCCTGCCTGCGCGCGCGCCCCTTTGCGCGCACACAGCTGGTACCTAGCTCACCGTGTCATCGTCCTTCCACGGGAGATATACGCACAGCTGATAAAGACTGTGAGAGTAGAGATTCTAGTATTCCTCCTTTCTCTTTCCTTTCCGATTGAGCAAGCAAGCAAGCGTGTCCCCCTCAGCAGCAAGCATGGCATGCATCTTGCCGACAACGGACTGATTTGGGCGTGCGTGCGCACCAGATAAATGTGCGGGCAACGGCCAGATTTCAGGGCAGCTGGAGCTGCTGTCATCCGCAGTGAGTAAATCGAATACTTTGTGAGTGATGAGCAGACTAGACTATGAGCGAGTAGATGTTGAGCAACAGAGCAGTGGTGCAGCTGAGGAATAGAGCGGTATGCGGCGCGGCGCGGCACGGCACGGCATGGCGTACCAATGCGGTTGGGAAGAAGGCGTGGTTCATTTGTTGATGAGTGGGTCAAAGTATTCTTGAAGATGCTTGTAGGCCGCCAGGGCATCCTTGATGTCCTGGTCGGCCTGCTTCATGGCCATCTTGATCTGTGCGGCCAAGAAACCCGCGTGTCGTGATGCGGAAGAAACGTGGTTCACGCGCCGTCGGCATAGTTGCTCGCGCCTTTGCTCGTCTCTGAGATCCTTTTCTGCTGATTCTGCTACCGCGTTGAGAGCGTTGATGACGGCTTCTTCCTGTGGTCGTGATTCGGCGCCAAACTTTCTCTTGGCCCTGTAAGCCGTGACGTCGCTGCGGCGCTCCTGGACTTCTTCCTGTAGCTGAGCGACCCTCTGAACCGTGGTGTGGCGGCTTTGCTCAGTCTGTACGACGCCCTGGAGGTGGCGGAGCAGGCAGAGGGCGGCATCTGCCTCGACGCTCAGCGTTTCCGCGCGTGTCATCTTGGCTTGCGCCTGCTGATGCCTGGCAATCAGTTCGGCTTGCTTGCTCTGCGGGCCAATCATAGTATCGAGTTCGTGCTTTGTGATGGGGTTGTGGTCAGGAACGGAGCGGCAAATGGAGCGGAAAAGCACGCGCCACAGCTGACTGTTAATGCGTCGCGGCACAAGCCATTCAGCCCAGAGATAGAGGCATGTCACCATGATGTGGATGCCACAGTCCCAAGTGTTCGTCTGCCGATGTGCTTCCTGGTCTATCTCAACCGTCCATGTAATATTTGGAGCTAAAATCTTCCCCATGCCGATAGCCGTGGCTTTTAAGCGTTGGGCATTGAGGCAGAGCATTGAGTCGTATACAACGGCCGTGTTGTTGACAAATGAGAAGGAGAAGAGGACCCAGTGCCCGACATTGTTGAAGGGCACAATGACTTTTCGGACCGTTGCAGCCAAGTTGAGCGGACGATTCAGCGGCGCGTCCGGTGATATGTCCAGAAGCTTGGTGCCCTCGGGTACAAAGGGTTCCAGGATCTTCCAAATTGTACCATGCGACAACCAGCCCTCATCTTGAAGCTCCTCGCCTGCACGCGACGTGTCCCTGTTGCCCGACTCCTCTTTTGCCTGGTCACCTGTACCCGACGCATCCTTGGCCGGCTCATCCTCTTTTGCCTGTTCGCCTGTACCCGATGTACTCTTCCTGCCCAGCTCTTGTTTGACCTCGTTGCCTGCACCCGACGTACCGTTGTTGCCCGGCTCGCCCTTGACCTCATCCGGCTCGCTGGTGTCTTCAGACTGCGAATCCTCCATAGATGGTAGCCGAGGTTGTCTTGACTTGGGCGACGCGGGGAATGCCGCTTGACCGTTGGAGATGGGTGAGGGATACGTTTGCGGCGATCCAGGAAGCTGAAGAAGCCCTCTCCAGGATTTGTCTACTTCTGCACCAGCCAAACCGCCGTCAAACATGGCTTCGTCAGTGTCGGAGAGTGGCGTTGGGGACCGGGGCCGGGAACTCTCGCACCGAGCATGCTCCACATCGCGCTCTTCTGCAGAATCTCCACCATTATTGCCATGGAACAAGTCTGAGTCTCGGTCTGAGTCTGAGTCTTCGCTGGCTTCGCCAAAAGTGATATGGTCGCGTTCCGTCTGTCCTTCCCAATGATGTGGCTGGGGCGAAGGCGACCTGCGTGCAGAGGGCGAAGAGGAATGAGTCAGTTTGGCGCGCTTCCTCATTGTCACGTTGGGTTGCACAAGGTCTTGTTGGTCCGCATTGTTTTGATCCTGTGGCTGTGTAACGAGCTCGGGCGTCTCACTGATCGTGTCGAGTCCGGAGCCCTTGCGCTTCCACGCTCGGGCGGGTCTGATGCTCATGCCAGGCAGTTGTTTCACGGTCGAGATGTCATTGACAATGAACCACGGGTCGCGCGAGACTCCACGCGTGTTCTTGACGCGGGGGTTGAGACGCGTGGCTTTGGCTCGTTCAAGCTCCTCAAGAACGTCTTCAAATTTGTTTGGCGTCAGTCGCGCAAGGCTATCAATAAAGGTCTTGGACGAAATTGCTTGCAGCGGAAACTGCTCAGCAATGCGGTCTTTATCCAGGTCCCATTCTTGGCGTAGCAGGCTGAGCGAGACGCGGCTGTGGCGGAACTCGAGAGCTGCCTTGGCAATGGAGACTTGGATTGAGTGAGAGAGGTGGCTGAAGAGGTCTTGGGCGGAGAAGTCGTTGCGATTGGCGATGCGCGTTCTCAAGTGCTCATACTTGTCGATGAGGCGGGCGTTGTCAGGCTCGGTGGTGAGGCGCTTAAGCTCGGCGAGATCGTCCGCTAGGTCGGGCGGTAGAAACGAGGGCATGTCTCGGCTGGTGACATGATGCGATGGAGGTGGAGGTGGAGGTGGAGATGGAGGCGGCGCGGCGGGGGATACATGGAGTGTACGTGATTGAGGAGGATGAGGTGAGGAGCGAGTTGGGTGGGCGGTGAGCGGTGAGCGGTGGGCGTTGGTGGGGCAGCCGCCGCGACTTCCAACCCAACTTTGTCACGTCTCCGTCTGTCTCTCTCGAGTCCAGCCATGTCGCCCACCAAATCATGTTTCTTTTGGTGCCACCAGTACTTGCTTGGACTCTACATGACCACATGCATGCTTTGTCATGTCTACCACGGTACGAGCCCGTCCGCGGCTATTGCCCCACTGCTTGCTCAGTCCGGTCGCATGCCCGCTCCGCACCCGCGAGGTCCGCGTCCACGTAAAGCTGTCCGAAAACAACAGCTCCACCAACGCCATGTAGCCCGCCCTGCGCTGCCACAAGCTGGAGCTTCGCCTTGATTGCGTCTGCCATCTTCTCCGTGAGACCAACAAAAAAATAAAAAAAAAAAAAGGAACACAAATCAGATTGACTGAAGTGCAAATTGTATTTTGGCAGTGGTTTTTGACCTGCTGAAGAAGCGCTTGCAGAATAGACACGCTTTCGTGTGCGTGTTGTAAGGCGCGACGGTCGGCTTTTAGCATCTGTGAAGACTGGGATGATGATGATAACCGATACGAAGACTTCTCCTTCTTGGGCATCTTTAGGTAAGCCCGCGCGGAGGCGAGGCGACAAAGGTCCGGCGACAAAGGTCCGGCGACAATGGTCCGGCGACAAAGGTTTTGGCATGAAGTCTTTGATGTTAGCGGTAGGCAAGGTATTTTCAAGGCGGCTTCTTATTTTTGCGCAGGGCACACACGCAAACAGGCCCCCGGCCCTCCGTCAGCTTTGGCCGTAGTCGTAGGCCTGGCACGGAGTCATCTAGCCTGGAAAGAAGGAAGGCTGGGTGATGGTGCAGGTAATCAGGCCTGGAGGCCGACCGTGTTTGTGCTCGGTCAACCATGCCAACTTCCTTCGATCGCAGCCCGTGATATTGTCCGGCTTGTTAAGCATCTACTCCTTGTCCTCCGGGAATGCCATTACCGCCTCCATCTGCTGGCAGCAAGCTGGCCTGACCCGCGCAAGGCCTTTGGCAACTAGCTTGTTGCGCTCCTACACCGTTTATTTCGTGGGGAAGAGCAAAATGTCACGGTAAAATGAAGCAACTTATGAAGGCGGCCCGGCGACAATTGCGAATCGTGGGGAGGGTTTCGCGAATCGAGCCGGAGGATTGACGACGAGGCCATAGATGACTTGAACTACTGCTCATGTTACCATTGCTCCTTGATTCAAACATGTGTGACAAGACCATCTACTCAATGCGCGATTGGCGGTTGTAAGAGGGTGGAGTGCTCGAGCGAAGACGCAGCGGGCGAGGTTCAGGAGTGGGTGTGAGATGGATGTGGACGGTTGTAGATCGAGCCAAAGGGGCACAGAGGGCGGTAACTGAAGCGACGAGGAGGCGCCGCCGCCAACTCTTCCTTGCAAACCTCCCGTCATCTCAATCATGCCGTGCTCTCCTTCAAAGCGCCTGGCTCTTGTCTACTTCTATCGAATCGTCCCGTCTATTCAAGCTCACCACTTGCAACCAGAAAACATGGTCTAGTGGACTTCGCGACACCAGAGCTTGTTGCCGGACCTTTATCGGGCTTTCCCACCGGACCTTGTCGCCGGATTTTTTGGTGGGCTTTCTGCCGGACCCTGTCGCCGGACCTTGTCACTAGACCCTGTCGCCGGACCCTGTCGCTAGACCCTATCGCCGGACCCTATCACTAGACCCTATCACTAGACCTTAATACTAGACCTTACTACTAGAACCTATTACTAGAACTTATTACTAGACCTTATTACTAGATCTTATTACTAGAACTTATTACTAAAATCTATTACTAAACCTTATTACTAAATATTATAACTAGATATTATTACTTAACTTTATTACTAGACCTTATTATTAGACCTTTAGTAGGCTTTTCTACTAGACCTTATTACTAGAACTTTTTAGTAGGTATTATTTTAGTTACTTCCCTACTATAGTACTAATTAAGATAACTCTAAGTATAGTATAATATAATACTAAGAAAGTAAGATTAAGATTAAGTAGAATAAATAGTTAAGAAATAGAGTTAGTAGTAATATCTAGATACTATAAAAAGTAAACTAGAACTAGAAGATATAGACTAGTAGTAGCTATCTATAGCTAAGACTAGAAGCTAAGCTAAGCCTAGACTACTAAATACTAGATACTAGATACTAGATACTAGATACTAAATACTAAATACTAGATACTTAATACTATACTTACTCCTTATCTACTTAGCTTATTATACTATTAAACTAATAAGCCTATATCTAACTTAGCTATTAACTAAGTATAATAGACTAGATAGCTAGTTATATCTTAACTTTCTTAAGTAGTATACTACTAACTATTAGAGTATTATAGTTACTAAGCTTAAGTAGACCTTTCTAATAATATTAAGAGACTTCTTTAAGAAACTTAGTAAGCTAGCTAATATATAGTATCTTCTATTTTCTTAGACTATACCTATTATCTAGTAGTAGTACTAAGCTTATTTAACTAGTAGTAACTAGAATATCTAATACTATTAAGACTTTACTTTATATAATATATATAAAGTATTATAATTACTATAGATAGTAGAAACTAATAAGTATAAGCCTAAGTCTAAGTCTAATATAGACTTAACTATAAGTCTTTACTTTCTTCCTCTTACTTTATTCTTCTATATATATCTATAACTACTACTACTACTAATAAGCTAACTTAATAAATATAGTAGAATATACTCTTTAAGTACTATAGCTCTTTTATTAAGTAGTCTTACTATACTTCCTTATCTCTTTCTATTATCTAAACTAAGTATATAAGCTCTATCCTTCTATTATTCCTATCTTAAAACTCTATAGATCTAGATAAGAACTAGTTATTTACTTTTAATAAGAACTATAAGTTTCCTATTAACTCTAACCTATTAAAAGTAGCTACTAGAAAGTATAAGGCTATAGTAGAAGCTAGAGATATAAAACTAAATAAGTAGTAGGCTAGTAATAGTATAAGAGTACTTAAGATTAAGAATAAGATTAAGAAAAAAGATAATATCTAGAATAATATTTAAGAATAAGAACTAAGCTAAGAATAAGATTAAGAATAAGAACTAAGCTAAGAATAAGAACTAAGCTAAGAATAAGATTAAGAATAAAAACTAAGCTAAGAATAAGAATAAGGCTAAGAATAAAAGCTAGAGTAAGAGTAAGAGTAAGAATAAGGTATTAGAAGATATAAGTAATATCTTTAATAATTCTTTAGAGACTATAGTAAATAATAATAGCTCTACTATATTAACTATATAGTAACCTATTACTAAAGTTAAACCTAGCTCTACCCTCTTTTAATTAGAGTTACTTATATCTATTATAAAGCCTAGAAGTATCTAAAGTACTATAAACTAGATAATATTAAAAGTAAATAACTATCTTCTTAGTAATATTCTACTTAATAACGCTCTTATTTATAATCTACTTTAACTTATTACTACTATTATACTATATTTTAGCCTACTTAATTCTCTACTATATAATAAGTTATTCTTATTTTCTTAGTTAGCTATATAGAATATACTTAAGGCCTAAAATAAGCTCTTTCTACTCTTATACTTAAAGAAAAACTACTAGGTATTACTTATCTTAGTAGTAGCTAAAAGATAGCTACTAGTATTTAACTTATTACCTTCTATTAACTACTAAAAGAATATTAATTTACTTATTACCTATTTCTTTATAATCTATCTATCTAATAAGTATCTAGATAGCTAGAATTAGATAGAATATATAATACTAATCTAGTAGTCTAGCTCTAATAACTATAGAATCTTTATTATTACCTTTACTCTTTTTTTTACTACTAATCTACTACTTCCTACTAAGATTAATAGCTCTATAATATAATACTATCTTTTAAGCCTTACTAATTACTCTAGAGATACTTCTTTTAGTCTTCTTAGTTCTTAGATAACTAAGGCTATAAGAAGTACTATAACTAGAATAGAGTAGTAGTAGCTTATTACTACTATTAGAATACTCTAATACTATACTCTATAAGAATATATCTATATTAAAAGAAAACTTAAAGCTATCTACTATAATATATTATACTTTAATAAAATATATTAGTAATTTAGACTATTAAGTAAAATAGACCCCTACTATAAACTTAAGTAGCTATTATAGAAGAGTAAAAGTAAGTATTTATATAATATAATAAAACTTATTAGAAGCCTATAGCTTATTTCTAAATTCTATAAGTAGAGTATATAGCTACTTAAATATCTTATCTAGATAGAGCTTAGTCTTAGACTAGTATTAGTCTTAGATAGTTATTTATAATTCTACTATTATAGATAAGCTAAGCTACTTAACCTAATAAGAAATTAAGAAGTATAGTATTATTAACTTCTATTAGAAAGGTTTAGTTAATTAGTATATATATTATAAAGAATATTAGAAATATTAGATAAGGAAGTAGTTAATTATAATATATTACTTAAGATAGCTAATTATATTATAGCTTTTAGTTTTATTATCTTTAGTAGGTTTATTATTATATATAAGAGAGAAGTTCTATACTAAGAGGTAGAAGAAGAGTAATAATAGATACTAGATAGTATAAGTAATAATAATATAAGGCTCTATATCTACTACTCTATAGTACTACTACTATAAATAATAATAAACTTAAATTATACTAAGATAACTCTACTATATATACTTAATATAATATCTTTAATATCTTATAAGATATAGTAGTAGTAATATTAGTAGTAAGCTTAGGGTTAGGGTTAGGGTTAGGGTTAGGGTTAGGGTTAGGGTTAGGGTTAGGGTTAGGGTTAGGGTTAGGGTTAGGGTTAGGGTTAGGGTTAGGGTTAGGGTTAGGGTTAGGGTTAGGGTTAGGGTTAGGGTTAGGGTTAGGGTTAGGGTTAGGGTTAGGGTTAGGG
>JBBPBF010000071.1:0-59778 GCA_038051015.1 Phyllosticta paracitricarpa
AGTTATATAGCTCTAATTAGTTAACTAGGTATATTTTAGTAATTCTAGGCTTATAATAATTATAGATAAGTAGGTATAACTATATATATAATTAGTTATATAATAAGGGGAAGATATTATCTTATTCTCTATAACTATCTACTTATATAACTACTTTATATAACTAGAATTAGGTAATTATAAATATGTCTTATTAGTTTTATACTAATATTACTACTACTACGCCTTAAGAGATATTAAAGATATTATATTAAGCACGTGTAGTAGAGTCGTCTTAGCGCGATTACAACACGGGCGATGCTATGGATGGGCAAGATTAGGGAAACGGGAATGGTAACAAGAACACTAGCAAAAAGAACTAGCGTCAAAAGTGCGGAATCTCCGCCGCGCAATTTCTAACGGAGGCGGATCTCTAACGACACATTCGTGCCACATGTAACATCGATCTTATCCATAAGTATCATCATTGCGGTTTGATATTTATACAAGCGAGCAACGTGGACAGGCATTAGTTAAAGTGCTAAAAGGCGGCGAGGGTCCACGTTATCGACAATTAGGATCAGGTTCATGGTCAGGAGTGCTTGGAAATCGATAGGATCCAAGAAGAAAGAACCGTTAAGGACAAGGGAGAGGAAGAGAAGGACGCTATGGTTACGAAGAAAGAATACGCTGCGCAAGAGGATGAAGGCATGATTGAGGCTTCTGCCTGTGGGGAGCAAGCGAATGAGGTTGATAAATCCGCTCTGGAGAAGTCTTTCTCGGAGCAAAAGGAGATTGAATTGGGTCCTCGAGGCTGTGATTGGCACGAATAGCTGCTTCTAGTACGCCGTGCTGCCAGGAATTCGGTATGTCGCCCGAGGAGATTGGGAAGATGGACTCCTAATGGGACAAGATAGGGATTGGGCGAGAAGTTGGAGTATTAGGAAAGTCGTAGTATATGGCTTGGTAGTCAAGAAGTCGACGGCTTGACTCATGCCTGCGTCCCTGGGGAGAACGGCAATCGAGGACCACGACCTTCCGCGACAAATCTTTTCTCTCCGTATTCGGCCATCGATACATCTTCCTGCTTCGCGTGCCGGTGGAAAGCATCGAGCAGGATTGACACCAGGCTTGTTATTTCGTGGCCATAGGCGCTGATGGCAGCGACAATGTCGTAAGTTCCTCGACACTTCAAGGCTCCGTCATGTCGATGTGCTTCGGCACAAAATGGTTCCACATTTCGTCTCTTCGAAACCCATAAGCCAAATTCTTGATCGTTCAGCTCATATCCCTCGCTTTTTGGACATCACTGCTTCTTCGATCTTTGCGCCCCCTGACGAGAACATCACGCTCACCGTCTTAGCTCACCCTCTTACCAACTCTCTTTGCAGTTTGCGCAACAACTTCTCTTTCGACGAGTCTCTTGAGCGCACCCGTTAGAGCCATCCCAGGTCGCGTCTGCGCATCAGATTCGCCATCTCGCCTGCCGTTCACTCAAGGCGACAGACACCCACCACTGCGACGCAGAACCAAAACGTCTTGCACAGATTGGTCATGACATCCGCGCTTGTTTGGAGTTCCTTTACTCTTTCCTCTTTTCGATTCAAAGCCTCGTCAGGCCGTGGTTTCTCGGTCATGGACGAGCTTTCCCTCCTTGATCCCTGTGTAACATGCTGACCATCTTCAAAGCGAGCAACGCGACAAAGATAGAGAGCGCAAAGCGTTCCTGCATCTGCGGCCAGCAGTTATCCGACCACTAGGGCTTTGTCGACCATCACCGAGCAGGGGACCACGACGGCAAGGTATACCAATGCGGTGAGCGCCTGATGTCAACAAATGACTTCTGAATCCTCAGAGGCCACATCAGAGGGCTTTGCAAGGGCGATCAGGTCCAAGCAACAGATTCTGAGCGACACGGCTCAGGATTTGTTCTCTCCTTACACGTGACGAATACCAGCACGGTGGACTGGCGTCGCATTTGCAGGATTTGCGAAATCCACGAGGGTTCAAAAACGTCTGTTCGAAAGCGCTTCCTGCGAGAATGCGAGAGCAAGGAATCGGTGCGACCGTTGCGGAACAAAAGTTATACACGCCAACTCCCTTTTCCACACTTGCGAGCCGCGCCGAATTGAATAAGAGGGCGAGGATGGTGTTGCGGATCGAGGAAGCTCTTCTCCGTTGTCGGATGCCTCTACAGACTCGGGGTCCGGGGAAGGAGGTGGCGCTGAAAATGCCGGATCTGAAAAAGATGAGTCGATGTATGGCAGCCCGCACAACAACGAACAAGGATGAGATGAGCGTAGACAATATGGAAGAAACAGGTCCGTACAAGGAGGACTACCGGAGCAAAACTTCAAGCAGCGAATGAGATGGTTGAGACTGGCGATGACAATCCAGACAACAAAAAGCTGGATTCCGTGTCGTCGAGGACTCGGACAGGGATCTAATCAAAGTGATGGCCGCTAATCAGGCAGAAGATCTGGCACAGACCTTCGACGAATTTGATTAGGAACATCAGCAGTTTGCCGAGACGAAGCTGACGCGATACTTATTACCCAGCTGAGAACACAATCCCGACCACGACGGAGCGAACTACCCGCACTCCACCATCCACATACCCGTGGCAGAAGTCATCACAAATAAGGGTTTGGTTTGCGAATTGATCAGCTCCGGCAAATCCACCAACGTCTCATCCTGGGACGCGCGCTTGTTGGATCGGACCACCGCGGTTCTCCGCAGAACGTGAGTAGGAAAGAAACCGTAAAACCTGCAGCAGCAATTGCTAAAGGTTCGGAAAAGTACCGCACTTGCATGGAATAACCCAGACCTCTAGACATCCTCCTCGGTAGCTACGCAAAATCCACTCTATACTAGTTCCTCTCTTCGCCCCCTTCCCCCCCAATCCTTAAAGCAGCGCGGAGCTACAAACTGCAGCCTCTAGGTATGTCTTTTTCTATCGGGAGCAAACGTCAGCCGTTATGCAACAGCACTATACAGTCCGGTAAAAAATCGCAGAGCTAAAAATAAAGTGAAACCTAATAGTCGCAAAGCTAAGGCGGGGGATAAGAGAGTTAAAAAGCGTTATCAAGAAGCATAATAGGGAGAGGTAGGAGATAGGTAATGGTAGGAAGTATAGGCAAGACTTGCTTTATGTAGCACGAGTTTTAGGCATTAAGGGAAGGTTTTTTGCTCTAACTTTAACACATTTTTTAAATTGATTCACGTTAGAGGAAGTGCTGGTAAGAGCCGATTATCTATAACCCCCGCTCCTCTCTGATTCTCATTACTTAGGCTATACATAAATGTTATTCTAAGTTCTATAAGCAAGTAGGAAGCTGGTACAGGGTTGATTAGTTTCTAAATAGGCTGCTACTATCGTTCACCACTTCCACTAGGAAAGACATCCCTTTAAATAATTTGTCACCGTTTGTTTGATCCTTTAAAACAAGCTTTCAGCATTGCGAACCGAGCCTTCAGTTTCCGGTCCATTCCGAATTTGCACTTCTGGGACAAGTGCGCGTCGATTTGAACTTTGGAGGAAGTTGAAGGGACCGAATACCCCCTCAGCATTCAACGTCGTCGTCGACCACGGCGCCGCTTTTCATGTCCGAATAATTAGGGCAATTCCGGCTGGCGTATGCGTCGTTGCCGCAGTCCTGGCCTGTAACCTGCTTGCGCACGTCGTATGCGACGCGCGATCCAGAGCAAGCACAAAGCCTGACTCCGGTACATGGACATGTAACCTCTTTTTCCTGATTATAGGAGATGGACAGGCGGCCGCCGCACGCATCTGTCGGGTGGTCGAACTCCCAGTTGTCCATCAGCTCGTGGAAGTCGTTGCAAGCGTCGTCGTAATCATCTGATGTGATGACTGCGTATAAGCACTGCACCCGCACATCCTTGCAGTCGTACGCTGTGGCGATGGGCGCGAGAATCAGAAGGGGCAGCAATGCCACAAGGAGCAGCATCATGCTTATAAGCTGATGGATGGAAAGCTGTTGAGAAAAGAGGTCTGCGTATGTGGAGAAAGTGCGTTGACTTAAAGAGCGTAGGTTTTTCCAAGGTCCAGTAAGCTGTTCCGAATGGTTAAGCAGTGCGAGAGAGACCCAGGTACAAATACGAAGCATGAAAGCTGTCTCTAACTTGAGATAAATTTCAACTTTTACTCAACCTCCGTGGAGTTACGCAAACTCAGGATAAAAGTAGACAAGGGCATTCCATTTTGGCTTCTGGCGAATGAGCTAGCCTTGAGTGCCGGAACAACCGTGCAACAAACTCAATCGATAAATTAATTAGGTAGCCAATGCTGCAAATCAAGCAAGCGTGAATGTAAGGAAACGATAAGGCCATCGTCTTGAGCTGATAGAGTTTAGTTGCAAACTCCGCAACTCGGGAATAACTCTATGGTTCCAACATAATATGTCGTCTACGAGGTACAAATCCTCATTGATTTCATCAATTTTTCGACTTGGGCTTTGTTGCATCTCTTTCAAAACGAGTCCTTCACCGACGAACAACGACTTCACCAAAAATGGCTCTTCTGCTCTGTGTTGCCCTGCTCTTCATGGCTTCCATGGGCGGCGTACATGCGGCAAAAGGCTGCAACCAGTTGCAGGTCGAGTGCTCTCTCGTGGTCGGCATCGGTAACGCTGAGTCCTATCTTAACCGATGCAACGCATACGGCAGCGTCCTCCACGACAAAGCTACCAATCACTGCCTAGGGAGGGATGGAATGACCCCCATCGTTGTCAAAGTAGCTCCCAAGTTCACTGGCAATCCCACCCGCAAAGTTTGCACCTGCTACACAAAGTACACGGTCTAGAGGCTGTCGAGGGGGTGTGATGTTAACAACTATGCCACAGAGGTGTGCATCAATCAGGCGGGGGGCACTTTCGGGAATTCCGACATTTCGGAACACAATGTGTGGTGCTGATGGATGGACTGGCTCTGCGCCTAGCGGCTGCAACCCAGGTTGGAGGAGTCGTTCTAGACAGCAACATCATGATCCGACAGCATCGACGTCGTCAACACAACACACAGTTCATTGTCCTCGAAAGTTCAGAGCATGGGGACCAGCCGCAGAGACAAATCGAAACCAAACCAATTATCCGCCGCTCTCTTCTTCGCCTCTCTCAGCCATTGTTTCCAGTATGTACTTGTCCCTCTGCATCAGGAAAAGTCGGTTGACTTGCCAAGAGCACACACCGGGCGGCAATATCCACGATAACTCGTATCTGCACCCTAAGCAAACCAAATTACTTAGCCAGGGCACGCTTGAGTCTTTACTCTCCTGGACTCCCACGGCTCGTTCTCTCCCGCTATTAGTCTAACCAAGCTAGTGGGCTCAGCGACGGAGCATCCTTTGTCTTGGTACTATTTTTGGAGTCGTTGTGCATGGCGTTGATGAATGGATCATTATTCCCTCTTTGGGTGTTCAGATGGGCGAAGCGAAGGTGCTGTGGCTTGCAAGCGTTTGTACTGTGCACCACGGTCGTGTGATGGAAAGGGGAATGAAGCGCAGACAGGACGACCAAGAAATGTTGAGGAAAAGCTGCGGGGTAGTCAACGTCTGATTCGCCATGGACCTCTTGTCGTTCGCTCTTGTCTGCCGCCCTGCTCAGTTCCGTGACCAATTGTCTGCACCAATCCTCCACCAGGCAGAGCAAGACCACACCCAATGCATTCAGTGACCGGCCGAGGCGAAGAAGAAACGCACAGGAATGGATTTCAGGCGAGACAAACAGGCCAGAGAAGATGGATGACGCTATGAGAAGGTAAACAGGTAGGTAAGTAGGCTAGTCCAATACTCTCTCTTCTACAACTACAACGTCGACCCGCGGTCGAACTCGACGACACGCTTGCTGGCTGCGCTTCCACTTCTCGCCCGATTGCTCGCGTCCTGTTTACCTGCTTCGTCTTTGCCTGCTACCGCAGCAGCAACACCTCCTCCACCGCCCTCACCCGCATCTACCAGATCCTGCCCCTTCTTGTCATCGTGCACCTGAACGTCTGCAGCCTCAGCGCCCTCGAGCAAATCGCGGTCACCTTCAGCACCACCACCCTCCTCATCGCCATCTTCGTCATCGTCCTGGCCCGCCTTTGCACCGCCCGGCGTATTCTCCATCTCGCGTTGTGCCTCGTCCATGCGGCGCTTAACCTCAGCAGCCACGCGCATGCCGTCGCTGACAATGTTGTCCAGCATGCCGCGGAGTCCCTTACCCGGCGGCACGACGCCACCGGTGGATGGAACGGTTGGGAGACCGCTCCCGAGGCCAGATGATGCCGTGGGCGTGGAACCCCCACCAGGCGGAGATACCTTGCCCGCGTTGGCAAAAGTGGTTAGAGTTGCAGCTGGCACGACGGGGATGTCTGAAAGGCGGAAAGAGTTGGAGAAGGCGCGGTCGAAAAAGTGCTCGAGGGTTTCATCGGCGAGGATAACCATGCGGAAGGTTGGGAGGGTTATGTAGAGGGGGTGCGCAGGGTCCAGGGCGAGGTTGGCAGACGTTGCATCAGGCCTTGGCGAAGTGGGGGATTTCGCGGATGATTCTGGGACAGCAACTTGGGTGTTGATGGTGGGTTTGCTTGCAGGCTTGGCCGAACTATTGTCGTCGACCTCTATTAAATTGTCCTCGTCATCTTCATCACCGATGCTGAAGTCGTTCACCTCGTCGGCGGTGTCCTTGACCGCGGATTGAGTTGCCTTGTTAATATCATGTCCAGGGTCGGCATATTCGAAACATCGCCGGATGAATGCCGATATGCTGTTAAGAATAGCCTCATCGTCATTTTCTTTTTCAGGGTCGGTTGGATTCGCGGGTTGCAAAGCGTCAGTTGAACTTGATGCGGAACGAAGCTCGAGGCCGCGCCGAGTAAGGAAAAGAAGCGCTTCGGAAATCCGGAGAATGCCCTCGCGGTCAACTTTGCCGTCCTTGTCGTCATCATAAAGGTCGAAAAAGTAAGCAATGTTGGCCATGATGTCTTTTGATCCTTTGACCGCTGCAAACCCAGACACGACGTTTTGAAGGCTCAATTGGCCGTTGCCATCCCTGTCCCAATGTCTAAATAGACGTTGCATGAACTCGTGGTCGGTAGGCTCAGGACCACTGCCCCACGGACCAAGACTAGGTTTTGTCTTGCTCCAATATGATTGCGATTGTTGAGGATCTTGAGGAGCAGTTGGAGAGTCTGTAACAGCCCATCTTGCGATCCCTGTCATAGTCAGAAACGATGAAGTAACAGTGTGCGTGGGGTCCTACCGGCCAAAAACTCTCTGAAAGCATCATAGTCCATTTGCGTGGGACTAGGTCCTAGGGCCACACGACCCTTTTCAACGTCGCTGCCGAAAGAGAAGCCCGTGATGATTTGAGAAGCTCTCATCTTGCTTGCCCTCTCTCTGCGTTCTTCCTCTTGCTTTGCCAACTGGGCTCTTTGCTGGCGTTCGTACAGCACGCCATAGAATCTATCATACAGGAAACCAAGATCGTTCGTGCTGAGCTTCTTGCTGTCGGGACCGAGATTGCGCAGCGAGGTACGTTTTGCGAAGTTTTCAATATTCTCCAAGACCGCGTCTTTGTGCTTGGCCCGCTGCTCCGAAATTGTGTTTTGCGTAATGCCCGCAAACTCTTTGAACGCAATGACCATGAGCTCTTGGAATTTCGTGACCGCTCGCAACTTGGCATTATCCGATTTAGGGTGAGCTGATTCATCCAGACGAGCAAAATATGTCTTGAGGACGGATATGAAAGTTCCGTCATCGGTAGCGTCCAGTAGCTCTTCGCCGTTGATCCGGAGGATTGCCAGACCAATCTGGAAAAGAACTTTGGGACCCTCAAGGAAGAAGACATCCAAAACACGAAAAGCAAATATCAGGGGCATGGAATTGATGTAGAGAGAGAGGAACCAAGGAAGGGAAACGACCGAGAGCTGAATGTCTTGTTTGACGAGATGCTCCCAAAGAATCGGCATCGTCTTCTCCACAAGAGATTCAAACACGCGCTGGTCCAAAAGAGTTCCGTACATGGTCGTCGAGTAGTATCCTGGGAGCAGTCGATCACACAAAACGGAGAGGAGGAAAAAGGCCTGCGATTCGGACATGTATCTGCTGATATCAGCGGAAGTGCTTCAAGTCACGGCTATCACACATACATGAGGAGTGCAGCAACGACGATGTTCATGGCCTGGCAGTATCCAACCCGGGGATTGGTCCAGCTATAGGCAGTCAGGACTCGTCTAAGTCGATTGATTCCCTCATCGCTTTGAAAGCCGGGATACTCGGGCAAACTCCTGTTAAGATCCTTTTCAATCTCGTCTATTGCCAGAGACTCTCGGCCCTGGTTCTTTGATATGGTATCTTCATAGAGCCTGGGGTTTTGGAGACGGAGAAAGAATGAGCCCGAGGTAAGCTCCCAGATTTCGCCCCTCAGACGGTTCGGAAGACCGACACGAATGAGTTTATGGAATGTCGGCTGGCGCATCAGAGTCGCGTTGCGACCATTCTCGCGAAGATACTCCCGCCACAGTCTGATCTTGGTAGGTTCTCGTAGCTTGCGAGGGTTTCCAGGGTACTTATACTGGGTGCCCAGACCAGTATCTGGCGGTTGCCTCTTGGGCTCACCCTCCTTGTCTCCTTCTTTGGGCTTCCCGTCTTCCGACAACAAGTACTCCGAATAGCAGTCTTGTATCACCGTCTTCAAGTTCTCGACATCCTTGACGCCTTCCCGCAAACCGCGCTTTAGGCCGTCACAAAACCTTTCGCATTGTTGCCGAGTGCCAGCCAGCTGGATGGTCAGCTTCTGCGGCACGACGCCCTCCTTTTTCGCCTTGTTCGAATCAATGAGACCGTTTATTGTCGTTATGGCTAGGGCAAACATGTAGCTCTGGCTATGCAATCGCTCGACGCGCCTGATGGTGCAAAGCGGGAGGGTAAAGCCGTTGCCGGCCGGGCCTGCGCCATGTGTCTGTCCGGTAAAGGCAGAGCTGGAACTCAGGCTTGCGCTCGACAGGAAGCTGCTGCCCTGTGTCGAGAAGCAGAGGAACTGTTCGCTGAGATGCAGCTTTCCAATGTAATGACTGCCCTGGCGAGCGTCGGCGTTGGATGCGCCATCTTGGGCTCCGCGAGAGGACTGTGGCGCGACGAGGGTGAGCTCGGCAGTGATCTCCTGCAGGGGATTCTGATTCTCCGGGAGGCGGAATTGGTGACGGAAGAGGGTGGCTTTCGAGGGTCGACTTGAGTTTGCAGTTGACAGGGACAGCGATGGCTCAATAAACTGCTGGGCTTTCGCTACCAGACTCGAGATGTTGAACATGGTGGGAGACGTGAACGGAGGGGCTGGCTCATTTAGCTGCAGTAGCTCAGCTGTCAGCGGAGAGTTGGCGGCCTTGACTGGCAAGGACGCAACTGACGCTTCATAGTATGCGCCAGGCGGAGGGAGGAATGCTGTCGGCAGCACGTTACGGCTTGTTGAGTGAGGAGAGTAGTACAGCTGAGGTTGGGTTGGCGGAGGTTGACCTGACGTCTGCCGCGGTTCGGTTGTGACGAATGCGAGCGGCTGAATCTCGGAGGTTTCAATCCCTCGCGCCAAAACATCGACCCTGGCACATGGATGCTGGTTGACGGCAGCTGTGGGTAAACACTCTTTGCCCTGGTTTCAACCGTGGCTTGTCTTTAGAGAGCGGCTAGCGCTTTATCAATCATGACTCTCATACATTAGACCCTTGTCCGTGGATGCAATTCAGTAAACGCTTTGCGAGAGGGATAGCATTGCTGCCAAGCTCGGAGGACCCCCCTTGCTCTACCCATCGTCTTCAACAAGCTGGACATGTATACGATTATGTATTCTATGAGCGATGTAGCTTGATCATGGCAGTCTGCGAGTCTCTTTTGCTCAACGCCCAGGATGAAACATTTGTCATCTGGTGACCGCGTCACCAAAGACAGGCCAGTAAGGGAGCATGAACCTCATTCGGGGTCTGCAGCTAGCTCTGACTCTTCCACTTCGCCCGGCATACGGCCTGTCCTCTCAATCTCCTTCACCCTTGCCTGACCCTCCTCGGTCGTGGCGTCAATGACTCCCTCCTCCAAGCTCAGCATGCCTCCATTACCCAACTGCTCCACAATCTGCTCCGCCTCGTCTACACTCATCTTGGCCAAGACCTTGTTGACCTCGTCCAGCTTGCCGCTTTGCAGTGCTCTCTGCAGACCAGGCGGGAACGAATCAAAAATGGCTCGCGCGGCCTTGGCCTCCTCCGACATGGTTTCCGGGTTGGACTCATCGGCTGCAGGGGGTACACGGATGCTTATGGTGGTGTTGGGATCCACAGCGTGCAGTTGGATTTGTTCGACGCCTTCAGGCTGCGGATTGTTCTTGCGCTCTTCTCTGATTTCTGCAGCGCGCGTGCGGATGCGGCCGTACGTATTGTTGACGTCGTCCAAGAAGAGCTTCTGAGCCTGGTGCTCCTTGGTCGTGATGCTGCGTCACATTAGGAAATGACACCATCATGCAAGTGCAAGTACTTGCCGTTTGAAAAATAGCTGTACTCCATCGCGGCCCAATTGGCGGCAGTATTGCAAGAGCAGCGCTTGATGCACGCACTGGTGGGAGTACTTGTGCTTTTGTTCGAGCTCGGCATCGAAAGCCTCGACTAGAAGACCATCCGTTTCGCTCTCCTTGAGAATGTTGGGGTGTTCCGAAAGGAATTGCAAGCACGTGCGGTAGTCGCCGACGGGGATCTTTGCAAACTCCTTGGCGTCCTTGCTTGCCACGACGTTGTCCGGGTCGTCGTCTACATTTGCGCCGTCTTCAATGTCCGCGTCTGCGCCGGATGACTGGCCAGTGTCCGTGCGGCCTGAGAGAGCAGGTCTGCCGGGGTTCAGCAATTCGACAGAATCGGCCTTTTGGGTCAAGCTCAAAGTAGAGCGCTGTTCCGAGGTCCTTTTGACGTTGGAGTAGTCGAAGCCGGTCTTTAGGTCGTCGCTGGTAATGTGACGAGCTGCTTCCTTTTCCAACTCTGCAAGCTTTTCCAGCAACTGCCCCTGCAGGCCAGCGACCTTTTTCTTTTCCTCTCCCAGCTGTTCTATGAAAGCATCGTAGCGCTGCTCGGGCGTTGGCTTCTTCTCATCGACCTGCTTCTTGACCTCGTCGACCAGAGCAGCCATCATTCTAGAATATGTGGGCTTTTCCTTGACGTGGGTGTGTACTCCCTCGGGAGGCGGGGGCGGCGAGTCCTCTGAAGGGTCGGCAGACTCTAGCATGGACTGGAAGACGAGCTGCTCGACGTTGTCCGGGTTGGAAGCGTCCTTGTGCGACTTGAGAGCTGTGAGGAGGTTGTCGATTCGTAGCAGCAGGCCGTCATTGATTATGCGCTCGTACTTGAGGGTGGTGATTTGATGCTTTCGCTGCTCGCGCTCCATGTGGATTTGGTTCTGCTTTGCGCGAATGAAAGAGTTTTTGTCAACATTTGGGTGGACTTCAACGTCGGAGTCATCGCTGAGCTCCAGCTGGTCCTGTAGGCTTGTCAGACGGGCGATTGCAGAGGGAGACTGCGGGACAAACCCATTTGCTGTAGTCGATGGGCATGGTGATGCAGGTGGCGCTTGCGACGGGGATGCGGGGCTGGGTGACGGGAGAAACAAACGCTGGAAGACAATGGTTGGACGAAAAGGAGGCGAAAAAGGACAAAGTGCGAAGAAGCAGAGGGAAAGAAGGGCAGAGGAGGAGGAGGAGGTGGTGGTGGTAGAAATGACAGCTTGGGCTGGCAAGCTGCTAGCGCGACGCGGGGCCTTTGGTTGGTTCATGTTCTTCGCGATTCCGCAGAACTCGGACCTTGATGCGGCCGACGACTCCCTGGCTCCTGGTATGATCGCATCACCACTGTCTTGGCCAACTTCAACTTTTTGTCCTCAGTCTTCTTTCACCACCACCCATGCCTGCAGCCGCCAGCCTGCCCGCATAGCTCGCCTGCAAACTGGTAGCATCATGTTCAGCTCGTTCCGACTGCTTGCAACCACTCATCCACTTTGCGTAGCCCGTCGGTAACTCGCCGGCTGAACAATGCGCGCATCAACCTCCATGTTCCAGCGCGCCTGGAACTGTCGGGGACTTGTTTCTCAAGCCTCCAGGCAATCGTTCGACAGTCCAATTGCTCGCTCCGTGGCCGCTACGCTCGCCAGCTCAAGGACTTTTTCCAATTCTGCCTCCCCAATTACCGCGGCCGCGTCGAGAACGTCGACGTCACCGCTCAGCCGCGGACGTATTCTTTCTACCGCACCACTCAACACTCCTCCATGGTCCATATCCGCCTCGATTCGAACATTCACCGCCTCTACAAAATATGCCGTACCCAAAAAGTCGTACAAAGATGAGATGAAGGAGCAGGGCAAGGAGAACAAGGAAGAGAATGACGATGAAGACCAAGGCTTTTCCAAGTCGGAAAAGGCCGCGCAGGCAGCCAAAGTCGACCTCAGCGCGAAGCTGAGCAGGGGTGGCAAGAAGGGCGGCATGAACGAGATTTTGCGACTCGTCAAGATTGCCGGCCCAGAGGCCAAAACCCTCGGCATGGCCTTTGTCTTCTTGTTGATATCCTCTGCTGTAACCATGTCTATACCCTTTTCGATTGGCAAAATTATCGACATTGCAACCTCTGCCGAAGGCAACAAGGAACTGCTTTTTGGACTGGACGTCACGACCTTTTACGCAGCCCTCGCTGGAGTCCTCGTTATGGGAGCCGGAGCCAACTACGGACGCATCATTCTCCTGCGGATCGTCGGCGAGAGAGTTGTTGCACGGTTACGTTCCCAGCTGTACCGACGCACACTGATTCAGAACGCCGAGTTTTTCGACGCCAACAGAGTGGGAGACTTGATTTCTCGCTTAGGATCGGATACAATCATTGTCGGCAAGAGCATTACGCAGAATCTCTCAGACGGTCTTCGCTCCCTGGTCAGCGGCGCAGCCGGTCTTGGTATGATGGGCTGGGTGTCTTTGAAACTCACTGGAGTTCTTGGTATCATGTTCCCACCCGTGGCCGTTTCCGCGTTTCTCTTTGGGCGCTACATGCGCAACATTAGCCGCAAAATCCAGAAGAATCTTGGAACTTTGACAAAGATTGCCGAGGAGCGTCTGGGAAATGTGCGCACAACCCAGTCCTTTGCTGGAGAAGTCCAAGAGGTCGGCCGCTACAACCGCCAGGTCAAGAGGATATTCGAACTGGGTAAAAAGGAAGCCATTGTTGCGGCCACGTTCTTCGGTAGTACCGGGTTGATGGGCAACTTTACCATCCTGGGCGTGCTGTATGTCGGCGGTGCCATGGTCAAGTCTGGCGCCATTAGCATCGGAGACCTCTCGTCCTTTTTGATGTACACCGCGTACGCAGGTTCAAGCATGTTTGGTCTTTCGGGATTCTACTCGGAGTTGATGAAGGGCGTCGGAGCAGCCAGTCGTCTTTTTGAATTGCAAGACCGCAACCCTACGCTACCTCCGACAGTCGGCGACCCTGTCAAGTCGGCGCGTGGTCCCATTCGTTTCGAAAACGTCCACTTCAGCTACCCCACCAGGCCGGCCGTATCAATCTTTCAAGACCTAACCTTTGAGATTCCCGAAGGCAAGAATGTGGCCATTGTCGCACCCAGCGGCGCGGGCAAGTCGACCGTTGCCAGTCTTTTACTTCGCTTCTACATTCCCAGCCAGGGCCGTATCCTGATCAATGGCAAGGACATCACGCAGATGAATGCGAAACAGCTGCGCCGCAAGATTGGCTTCGTCGGCCAGGAACCGGTGCTCTTCTCCGGCACCATTGCCGAAAACATTGCCTATGGAAATCCCAACGCAACAAAAGCTGAAATCATTGCCGCGGCGCGCAAGGCCAACTGCCAGTTCATCAGCGACTTTGTAAGTCTCGCCCACCTTCTCATCAGACAGACCAACCTGCTAACAAGCATACAGCCGGAAGGACTCGAGACCTCGGTCGGCGCTCGCGGCACGCAACTTTCTGGCGGCCAAAAGCAGCGCATTGCCATTGCGCGCGCGCTGCTCAAGAACCCGGACATCCTCATCCTCGACGAGGCGACGTCGGCGCTCGACGCTGAGAGCGAGACGCTGGTCAACCAGGCGCTGACGGCGCTGCTGCGCGGCAACAACACGACCATCAGCATCGCGCACCGCCTCAGCACCATCAAGCGCGCCGACCGCATTGTCTGTCTGGGTAATGATGGTCGCGTCGCCGAAGAGGGAACCTTTGAGGAGCTGAGTAAGAGCGGAGGAGCATTTTCCCGGCTGATGGAGTGGCAGATTAGTGGTGGTGAGGTCGTGCAAGGCGAGAGGGGTCCGCGCGTCAGTGAGCGCGAGGAGATGGAGGCGGAGGCTGTTACCGACGTGGAAGAGGAGCTGGAGGATGGGGAGGAAGTTGAGGATGTCGAGATTGATGGTGAGGTTAAGAAGGTGCGCAAGGGTGAGATTGGCGCCGGTGAGAGGGAGGGTGAAGTGCTTGAGGAGGCGAAGAGGAAGTGATGAGATGGCGTGGTTGAATATCCATCCATACGTTTCGTTGCCTGCCTCTGCCTGCACCTCATCTCCCTCTCTCCTCCCGCTATACCGACAGGCGACTTTATGCCTGCACTCCACGTCTCTCGTGCTTCGCTGCTCCTCGCGACCCTCGGGTGTGCTCGCTCCTCTCTGCAAAAAAGCGCACCACCCACATGGTACCTGAACCGGGCAAAGTCGAGCTGGGATGCAGCATCACCACCACTACCTCCACCAACACACCACTCTACCACCACTTATCTCCTCTCAAACAGCGTCACAAGCAAAAGCGAGCTTGCAGATGCGAAAAGAAAAAGCGGCGAAACATCGGGAAAAGACTACAGTTACAGTAACTGGAACGTTGAGGATGGATGGACGCGACAAGCCTTGGGTTTCGCACAGCGTACGGTAGTCGTCACATGATTCTTGCTTTGCTTTTTTGTATGATAGAAAACTCTTCTCTTATGTCTCACTTGCTTCTTGTCGCGCTGCTCTGCTCTGCTCTGTTCTGCCACGGCGTCGATGCCTGGCTTGATGGCGCCGTGTCCAATCTTTCTGCTCTCCCTCTGCACTGCCTTCATTGACGTTGTCGATTTACATTCACCCGTTCCATCGAGCGAGGGAGATCTTGTCTTGTCGTCGTGTTGTGGCATCTGATGTTGAAATTGAGCAAAGTTTGCTTGCTTGGCAGTCACGTAAATGGCGGGAAGTGGGAGAGGACTAAGAGAAGCGTAGGTATTTCTGTATACTAAGTTGGCCTGTTGTGTGGGGATTGTTTGGGGCTTCATGGTTCCGTAACAGGGCTCCGCCGGCATTTTCTTGAGGTTGTTCTTGGTTTGAGTGATCGCGTCACTGCATCCTTTAATTCTTTCTGCGTCGTGATACTGACCGTGGCGACTGAACAAGATGACGCGCTTGACATTACCGACTCCGCTTGCCACTTTGCACATCTGAACCTAACATGCTAGACACCTATGACCCTCTTGCACCGCTCCGCCAGACTAACTACACCCACCAAGCGCCAAACCGCCCTTGAGAAACCTACCTGCTCCCCAAAACTCCCCAAACGGCAACCCAGCCAACGACCACCGCCAGCAGCACGCCGTTGCCCTCCCACGTCAAGCCCAACCACGAAAGCACGCCAACGGCGATCTCCTTCCTGCGCGCCGCCTCGCGCCGCTGCTTCCAGTCCGGGCTCAGCGGGAAAGGTGGCTGGTTGCGCGGATGAGACGAATCAGATGGCGAAGTGACGGGCTTGGGGATGAGGGAAAGGGACAGCGCGACGGGTGCGTGGTCAGAGGATGACAGGACGGGGAGAGCAGTGTATGCATGGGGGTGGAGAGGCAAGTCGTCGGTGCTACCGCTGCTGCTGTTGGAAGGGCTAGAAGATGAGAGGAAGAGAATCCGATCGCACCAGCTGGGGAAGCGGTGCTTGGCCCAGGGCCATGCCGTCAGTTCGGGCTCGGGTGATGGAGTCTCTGATGGCGGAGGAGGCAGCGGTCTTCGGCGGAAGGAGTACTTGTAAGTTGGTGGGAAGGTTATGGGTTCTTCGACGAAGCCTTGGAGGACGCGGCCCGCGGCCTTCTCGCGCGCCAGCTGATCCGACTTCAATAGATGCGTGTAGTGCAGCGGTGAGTCGGGCGACGCGTCTGGCTGCGGAAATTGATGATGGTCTTTGGGCGAGGGCGGCGTGTCACTGGTGCGATAGTTGAGGTCTCCTGCAAAGAAGACGTGCGCCGTGGGCGAGTAGATGCCGTGAAGGGCAGTCGCAGCGCTCGAGGCGTAGTCTTTCGATATCAAAGGCTGCTGGTGGTCGTCCTCGTCTCGAGTCTCGGGCTCTACTGCAGGTTCCCCCGCCTTGGCTGCATCGTGGTCGGCGTCTGCCTGGAAGACGAGATTGCGCACTATCGCCTCCCAGTCCTCGTTGCGCCTGGCTACTGCAGGCTCCATGGGCGCTAGATGCGCGGCTACGAATGTCAGCTCGACGTCTTCCTGCAGGTCGCTGTCGGGCTCGGGGCGCAGTCCCAGACGGACTCCTACGGCGCCCTTGTTGCCCATGTCCCAGAGACCGACGCCGACTCCGGCAGTCTGGATCCAGGAAACGCGGTCGGCGGCTTCGGGGGTCGCAAAGACCATGATGGCCGTCAGGCCCAGGGTCTTAGTAAGCACATGACGATAGTAATCTGGGCTGGCGCCGTGGTGTTTGGCGGCGAGCGGCAAGGTGTCAATGATGCGACTGAGGTACGGGTCCAGCAGGTGGCCACCGAGAAAGGCATATGCAATTGGGGCGATCTCTTGCAGACTAAGGACAATGACGTCAGGGAGCGTTGTTGTGGTGGAGCTGGCGGAGGTGGACCCTGAGCCTGAGGCAGGAGCAGAGGCGGCGCGAAAAAAATTGACGGCGAGCTGGCGAGGATCGACGAGGTTGCGGGCCAGGTTCCAGGTGAAGAGGTACAGGTTGAGGGAGGGGGGTGTCATAGTGGTGGACAGGCGGTGGAGCGAAGTGGGCGGCGGGACATGGAGTGATGGATGTTAAGCTGAGGGAGCTTAAGGGCAGGGAAACAAGGGCGACGCTCCTTTGGGTATCCCGCCAATCAGTGGCCAGTGCTGAAGCTCATGGCGGTAGGGCAGCGAACCTCTCCCAAAACGTCATCCGCGACTCGACAACTTAACCCAAGGAAGCTCCTTCCTGGCTGTCTCTGTCTCCTTCTTCTCTGTCCTTCTGCCACACACGCACACACACACACACACACAGCTACAAAACCATCCTCCTCCTCCTCTCCACACCCCAATTGACCTTCGACTCCTCCACCCCCCCCAAATCACCCTCTGCACAGCTCGACACCATGTTCCGCCCGCAATTCCTCTCCAGAGCTGCCCGCTTCACCGCCCCGCGCTCTACCCACCTCGCGTCCTCTGCCGCCCGTCCTGCCACAGCTCACCAGAGATGCTTTTCCGTCTCTGCCCAGCGTAGCGACAAGTCCCCCAAGGACGGCTCCAAAAACGCCGGCGCTGCCGGCCAGGCCGACAAGCAGGAAGGCGGCCAGTTTGCCCGCACCGACGAGTCTGTCCGCTATGAATACCCAGGTGAAGAGTACCTCCCCTCCAGCCGTCCTGCCCAGGGCCGCGCCGGATGGCACTTCAAGCGCACTCTTGCCAGCTTTTCGCTCGAGGGTCGCACCGGCATCGTGACCGGTGGCGCCCGCGGTCTCGGACTCGTCATGGCCCAGGCCCTGGTCAACAGCGGCGCCAACGTCGCCATTGTCGACATGCACAGTAAGCTCCGCATCCTCAACTTCACCTACAATGGCTGAACATGATCCTGCGCAGAGGAGGAAGCTGAGCGCTCGGCCAAGGGCCTGATGGAGACTTTCCGTAAGGAAAACCACCACACCGACGTGTAAGTGCGCCCCTTGTGCTTAGATTCCACGTTACACATCGTGAGGTTTCTTTTTCCGGATTTGCCTCTCAGCCGGGTGCAGCTTCACTAGCTTGCTGGGCGCGCGTTTACGAGCCCCTCGACCCCTCATTGTGCTACCTCCGCATTCCTGAGTTTTCAAAGCGCCAATCGCTGACAATGAATGAATCTGTAGCGTTCCTACCGTGACGGCCCACTACGCGGACGTTGCAAACCCCGACTCTGTAAATGCAGCCATCGCCGATGTCCTGGTACGTTCTCCTCCTGTTGTCACACAAATTTGTCAATATTTGGTGGCGGTTTGGATTCGTGGCCAGCTTTCAGCAACACCAGGCTTGCTTCACCCGAGCAATCCTTCCATTGCACAAAGCACTGCTACTTAAGCCGCTGCCCGTCCCTTGCTTTTTTTCCCCACACATCGCGAACCTATCATTGACTTGTATATAGGCTGCCCACGGTAAGATCGACAACCTTGTAACCAGCGCCGGCTTCACGGAGAACTTCGATGCCATTTCCTACCCCCATGACCGCATGCAGAAGCTCTGGGGTGTCAATGTCGACGGAACATACCTCTTTGCGACTGGCGTCGCCCGCCACCTGCTGGAGAGAAAGGCACCCGGTTCGATCGTCATGATTGGCAGCATGTCTGGCGCCATCGTGAACGTTCCTCAGCCTCAGGCACCTTACAACGCAGCCAAGGCCGCAGTTCGTCACCTGGCTTCATCGTTGGCAGTCGAATGGGCGCACGCTGGCATCCGGGTCAATTGTATCTCTCCCGGATACATGCTGACGGCACTGTAAGCTCCTATCGCAAATCTTCAATGCGCTCCGTGGGTAGAAGACCAGCTAACACTTTCACAGTACTAAGAAGATTCTTGACGAGAACCCGGATCTTCGCGACAAGTGGATCTCGCTGATTCCACAGGGCAAGATGGGACAGCCGGAAGACCTGATGGGTGCGGTTACCTACCTGGCCAGTGACGCCTCCAACTATGTTACTGGTGCGGACCTGCGCGTTGACGGTGGCTACACGGTCACCTAAGCTCCTTGCACCTCACGATCGACACACGGAACACGACAAACCGGTATTTCTGGCCCGCCGAAACGAGACGAGTCCAGTGCGGACTTCTCTTCGGCTGGCAATCGATGACTGGACATTTGGTTTGCTCTTTTCTGGCGTCTCAAAGAAAAAATGCTTTTTTCAATGACATCTGAGTCAGGGTCACATAGAGCCTACTGTCCTGAAGCAGGCTTGGGTCATGAAAAAGCGTCTACATTCATCATGGGATGGGGAATGGCAGGGTTGAGACGACAGCATACTGCCATATGGCAAAGAGCAATGAATGAAACCGCACCTCTTGGACTGGATCCGATGAGAAGATTTCCTGTACATTTATCTCTGAATAGAACGGGCTCTAATGCATGGATCACACGGGAATTCGATCGACTGGCCCAGCGTCAAGTTGCCAAGCTCACCTCCAATTGCATTCATCCATCCGAAGGAAGGGCAATCAAATAGACCCATACATCACATCCATGCAAACCACAGGAAAATTCAGAAGCGAAAAGAAAAGGACGAAAAATTTCCATCCCGCAAACGTCATCCCGCGCCCGGCGTCCCGCGCCGTCGCCGAAGCGGCCGCCGCGTGCGTCAGGCATAACCGGCCCGGAGCAGTCATGGTCCCTTGGCACATGCCTCACTGCTCGGCGGCGCTAATGCAAGGGACTGCTGCTGATGCTTGGACCTGACTTTGTGGGCTGAGGATGGAGATGGATGGGGAGTTTGACGATGGTCAGAGGGAGTTTCTGCAGCTGGTGGCGCGCTCGATGTTCTGTTGTACGGCTTTGAGCGTTGGCGGTGGAGCTGCCAGCTTGCTGCGCTGATCTTGCCTTTCCTTTCAGCTTCTGTCTTTGGATTGGCAAAGAGGTAAATTTGTTAATAGCTCGCGGCGTACTTGAATTGAGTGTGACAGAGCGTCTTGAAGTTCTGTCGTAGAGCTGGCAATGTAGGTGATGCGGCCTTTGGCCTGAGGTAGTGCGCCAACTCGCTGCTCTACCACCACCACCACCACCACCACCACAACAACAACAACAACAAGTCTATTCAGCTAGACCAGGATTCTTACCACGTGGTGTCCTTCTCTTCAACTCCCACCTGGAGTTCGAGCAAGATGGCGATGGAAATACAAATGCGAAGGGCACGCCCGGAGCTGTAGACAGCCGCTTGATCGGCATGATTGCTAAGTCCAAAGAAGCACGCCCTGTGAGCTTTATACGTGCTTTCATCTCTCACTGAAGAGCTTTTGGGACGAAAAATCAAGTCACTATCGAGGTTCTGCGGCGTTTGGTGAGTTTATCGCCTGAACATTCACGCAGAAGAGACACTGGGATTTCCTGTGGGTTGAGTGGTGTTGAATGTCTTAATGTTTCTCGCAGCGAGGAGTATTCATGGCCTATTCGTGCTGTCAGTGGAAGCTTCTGGATTGACGGGCTCAGGTAATACCACTGGTTGGTAGTAGACGTGCTGCGCCGCTTTCTTTCATGAAGTGTTTGCTTCCAATCCGCGGCGGAGAGTGCGTTTGATCATGGCGCCGAAAATGGAGTATTTACTTAAAGACAACCCCTTAAACTCAGAGTTCACATTCATGCCAGTATGGAAGCCTCAGTCATGCGAGTCTTGCCCCATCTTCTTGTTGTGCTGCTGTCGACCATACAGTGCCGGTCCATAATGTTGCCAACGACATCATCGTGAAGAGCCAGTCTTGCGCCGAATCTTCATGCCGGCAGCAGATGGTGACCAGACCCTCCTCTTTAAATTCAACTCTCCTCTATCTTTCTAACCGTAACACCACACCTCTTTCACCCGACGAAACGCCCCCTTTCGTCACCACCACCAGGTACTCAAACATCCTAGACGGCTCATGAGCCGTGGTGAGCAAAGAAGATGAATGCTTCAAGCAAATACTGAATCCTGTCACCTGAACAGACAAGTCTCTGGTGCGCGAATGCCACGATCCCGCCTACTTCTTCACATCGGCGAACGCGTCGATCTCCAACAGACAGTCAGTCCGCCGACCTCACGAACGCTCCTCATGCTCACTAGACTGCCCAGCCAGCCACCACCATGTCTACCACCACCACGATCAACGATCTCGGCGAGGCCTACGGTCTCGTCCCAGACGTCGACGTCTCCGGCCTGCCGCGCTACACCGGCCAGCAGCGCGACCTGCTCCTCACGGAGGCCTACCGCCTCCACTTCATCTACAACGCGGCCCACAAGACGACGAGCGCCGTCACCGACGCCGCCAAAATCCGCATCATCGCCGCGCTGCCGCTCTTCTTCGAGCAGTACGACGCCGCCGGCTGCGCGCTCCACGTGCTGGGCGCCCCCTTCGCCGCCGCCGACCCGTGCGTCTCGTCGCCGGTACAGCTCGCCGCCGCCGCTGCCACCTTCTTCGCCGGCACGCAGGCCTTCTGGGAGCACGAAGGCGTCAAGGCGCGCAAGGCGCAGCTCCTCGCCCGCGAAGCCTTCTTGGACGCGTGCCCGCGCCTCCCGGCCGCCGCCGCCACCGTCTCCGACGCCAGCAGCAGCAGCAGCAGCAGCATCACCACCGACGATTCGGACGTCGCCACCGTCCTGGTCCCCGACATGGAGAACATTCAGGACGCCCTCGAGCAGGTCTATGCCATTTCCGCAGAGGCGGGAGCTACTGTGGATCGTGTGCAGGACTTGGTCGATCCTGATCCGGATACGCTCGCTGAGGCGCTGCATGATGTTGGCCACAACATCAATGACATTCATGAGGCTGTCTCGCGCGTCTCAGACGTCTTCGTCTGCGGCGGTTTTCAGTGAGGGGAAGACTTGAGTGGGGGCATAGGGGGAGGGGAACAGGGTGTTGGTGTATCAAGGATCGTGTGTTGCTGGAGTGGATTACGAAGTCGCATGCCCTGAGGGTGGTGTTCAGATTGAAGGATTGATTGAATGGATTGAGGGAGTTTTCGGTTTCCTACATCAGCGCCTTCTTCGCCATGGTCGTTTGACGCAACTCTTGAAGCTCGATGCGTCGTTGGTTGACGCACGATGGGATAGTCTCTGCGAGTACGTTAGTTGTCAAAAGTTTCCTACTGGTTGCTTTCTTACCTTCGATGCTAGTCCATCCCGCTCTTGATTCTCTTCTACACCAATAGACAGTCTTTCTTGACGTTCTCGCAAGGGCAAAGCTTGTCATGGCTCAAATTTACCACCAAAGCCTTCCTCCACTCGCCCATGTCGGCCGCCTCCAGTAGTCTCCTCCTCTCTGCGGGCTCAGAATGAACCCACCACTTCAGCGCAAAGTCGCAAAAACACATCCACAAATTGCCAGACACGATAGCATTCCCATACACACGGCAGACTGTCTCAGCCGCGTCCATGAAGCGGTTCGGGTCCGCGTAGCACCGCTTCAGGTAGCCCGCGGGCTGCTCGTCCTGCGGCAACATCACGCGTCCTCTGCGCCGCAGGTCAAAAACGCGCGGCTGCGAGCAGAAGTTGAGCTCACCGATCAACTTCTCCACTTCCCCCGCCTCCCACGTCGAAAAGTCGCGCTCCGGCGCGCGTTTGGCGACAATGTTAACGATACGGGTCAGCTCGTCAGGCATGGAGAACATGGAATTCCAATGTATGCTGTCCACGTCCCGCAGCGCAGCGCTCTTGTCGCCGTCGTTGGCCGCCTCCAGCAGATCCAGCGTGCGCTCGCGGAACGTGAGTAATCGCACGTTTCGGGGTTCTGGGTGGTTCCAGAAGGCGTCGAGGCCTGCGTAGAAAGCCTCCGTCCGCTTGTAAATCCTGCCTATGCTATATTGCTCGTCGTCCAGATCGATGGGCTCCATTCTGAGCTCCCAGTCTTTGTCGTCGTAGAAGTCGAGGAAGATGCGTAGTTGTTTGGCTCGATGGCAAGCAATAGCGTACTCATCTCCACTGTTTCGGCGAGTATGGTAGGCGCAGAAAAGGCCAACAGCCTCTTTGATTAGTAGTGACAGCTCGGACGATGTGTAGATGGGATATCCATTGGCGTCAAGGGGCTGAGAGCGCTCGTATGCGTCTGATAGAGAAATCGCCGTGACCTCCGTGGTCGTGTCGATGGTGGGCCGAGCTGCTGTGACGAAGTGGAATCGATCGGGTCTCCCCGCGGATCTTTCGAACGTTTTGAGAGACATTGTGATGTCTAGGTCGGTTTGCTGAAGATGACGGCCAAGGAGCGCTTGGGGACACCTTTAAAGGTTGACGAAGTGGTAGACGACGATGACGAGCCATTGCCACGAAGCAGGTCAGATTAGAGGTAGGAAAAATAAACTCCATCTTCTCTCAAGATGATGTCAGGAAGAAAATGACAAGTCATGTGTGGTCGATTGAAGTTCATTTCCGCGCTCAAAATCTGTGGAGCCGTGGCTCATATCGGAAATCGTGCAGCAAAAGACAATTGCGATATAATCATCAAAAACTCAAGGAACTTACCATCAGAGCTCCACTTCCGCACAGTTCTAGTTCATCCACTTTCGCAACACCTCCTCTTCAGCCCCTCTCACAAGCACATGCACGTGATCCACGCCTCTCACGCTCTGCAGCGCAACCCAGTTCTTGAACCACAGCACCTTTTCACCCTTCGTCCCCTTACCCTCTTCATCCACTTCTCCAATGGCACGCCGGAACTCGCGCGTCACAAAGTCTTCGACCAAGGCCCGCGCTTCATCCGTCAAGTCGCCATCTTCTGGCTTGATAGCCGTCGGAGTCTTGAGCCACACACAAAGATGCGTGATGCCTGCGTCCAGGCCATATGGCCAGTCGTTCCGCAGGATGGCATAGTCAATAGGATCGGCGAAAGGTGTTGGGTTTTTGACCTGGAAGCGGAGAGGTTCTCCTTCGGTTTGGACTGGCAGCGGCGTCCAGTGCAGGCGCTCGGCGAGGATGTAGTTTGTGAGGGAACCGTAAGCGGTACGGATCCGACGTGTCCAGGCAAGGTAAGCCCGCAGCTGAGAAGGTGATCGGGCCAGCAAATGCAGCGAGTTGGAGCCGAGCAGCTTTTGTAGGTTTGACCAGGTGTGCGGCGTGTAGTGTTCATCGGAAGGAAGAGATAGGATTTGGAGGTCCAGGGGCTGGAGAGGGGTAAGAACGTATCACTAGGGGGAAGAAGGGGTCGAGCTGGGGGTCAAGGGGGTACGGGAATCAGGGTTCGTGTTGGGTTGCGTACGGTTAAATGGGGATGCTCAGCGTGGATTTGGTCGACGGAGGCTTTGGCGTAGGCGTCATGCTCGGACGGGACTGAGTTTCCTGCAGACGGGTCGATTCCGCTCATGGTCGGAGGAATATTCGAAGCGGTTGATGGAAGATGGTCGACTTGGATGGGAGCTTGGGCTCCTTTGGGCCCTGCGGATCTCCTTGCCTCATCTGGCCAAAAAGCGCCGGCCATCGGGGCGGAACCGTTCCCCACACCCGCGCGCTTTTCGCATCTCAACCACTCCGCTGGCCTGACCTCTGCAGTCCCCAACCTGCTGTGCCAACAAGGTAAGGTATTTATTCACCGGCCTCTCGTGCCATCCGCCATCGTCACCTCTTTCTCCTCGTCGCCGTCGCCGTCGCCGTCGTCGAGTCTTGCTCAATCGCAATCCACCTTCCGACTAGGAGCTTGTCGAGCCGCCGAGAAAATGTCGAGCTCTGCTGGCCCGTTTGCGCCGCAATACGTCCACGGCGTGTACATTCCGTCGGCGCTGCTCATTGTTGGCACTCTCATCATCAAGAAGGAATGGGCTCCGTTTGCCGTGCTGATTGCCGCGGCGCTGGGCGGATGGAAGGTTTTTAGCAACCGTACGTCTCCTCCACAGCTACCCCACCATAGCTCTTGGAGCTCGATACAAGATTTGTGGAAAGCTCACACTTCAATGGACAGAACCGGGCAGGTTCTTGAGGCCCGATGTCTTCCAAGAGATTCCTCTCACCGAGAAGACGGTCCTCAGCCACAACACGGCCATGTAAGTCACCATTGACTGCGCGCGTGAATCAAACTGACCGAGCTATGCACAGTTACCGCTTCGCTCTGCCTCGTCCCACCGATATCCTCGGCCTGCCCATTGGCCAGCATCTTTCCATTGGCACCATTCTTCCCGGCCAGACCAAGGAAGTTGTCCGCTCCTACACTCCCGTGTCCTCGGACGAAGACGCCGGCCGTGTCGACCTGCTCATCAAGGCATACCCCACTGGCAACATTTCCAAGTACGTCGCGTCGCTCAAGATTGGCGACAAGATCAAGGTCAAGGGCCCCAAGGGCGCCATGGTCTACACGCCCAACATGGTGCGCCACTTTGGCATGATTGCTGGTGGTACGGGCATCACGCCCATGCTGCAAATTATCAAGGCGATTGAACGCGGGCGCAAGTCTGGTGACCGCACCGAGGTTGACCTGGTCTTTGCCAACGTCAACCCCGAAGACATTCTGCTGAAGGAGGACTTGGATGCCCTGGCCAAGAAGGACCCCGGGTTCAGGGTGCACTACGTCCTCAACAACCCGCCCGAGGGCTGGACTGGTGGTACTGGCTTCGTCACGGCCGACATGCTCAAGGTACGACATTTCCTCAACTCCAATATTCACTAGCTGACTGTCTTAGGAAAAATTTCCTGCCCCCGCCTCAGATGTCAAGATTCTGGTCTGCGGTCCTCCGCCCATGGTGTCAGCCATGAAGAAGGCCACCGAGAACCTGGGCTACACCAAGGCGCGCCCCGTCTCGAAGCTCGAGGACCAAGTCTTTTGCTTCTAAGCGAGCACCCCTCAATCCAAAACTCAGGGTCCTCGCCAAAGGGACGACAAGGAGTGTCGGAACGAGATCCGACAGCTTAGCGGAAGCGGTGCGGGCACAGGGAGTAGCGGGCGAGCGGTGCGTTGCGAGGGGTGGAGCGTGTCAAGGCGTTGGTGGTTCGTGACGGTCCGTCCGTCTGCCGCACTGGCTGTCTGCTGTCTGACCGCCCGGCCAGCGGCTGGCACTCGTCGGGCTCCCCGTCGTCTGTTGACGAGCTGGTTGACAATTCCAAATACAAAGGAGGCCCCACCGATATCGGCAACGCCCAGTTTGGCAGTCGTTGAAAAGCAATCATGGGGGGTTTTTTTTTTTGCATGAGACATGAAACGGAAACACGTAAAGACAGATGCATGGTTTAGATATGGCCATGGAATGGCATAAGTAGACTCGAATGAAAATCTCCACAACACGTGCACGCAAGGTGTGAAAAAAGAAAAGTCGTGGAAGACGATCGAATTGAATTGAGAAAATTATGGTACATCGGATGTCTACATCTGCCAAGCAGCTAATCCATTCAAAGTATGACTACGAGCAGAAAGACAACCGAACTGCCATACAAAAAAGAAACCGCAAGGATGAGAGAGCCATGAACAACTTTGTGGTAATTCTTTGTACATGTAGTTTTTCGCCATCAAGTCATCGAACAGCCAAAGACGCAACCACTCTGCATACTACCGCAGCTTACCACAGCTCCCACACGGCGGGCGGAATGACCATGCGCATGATGCCCCAATGCTCAACGGCGCTCTTCTGATGCCCCTTTTCCAGCACGGCCTCGCCGCCACTGCGCAGCACCTCGGCCTCGGGGTCCGGCGTAAACGGCACCTCCCAGTTCGAGCGTGGGAACATCATGCGCTCGCGGACGCGGCTGTTCAAATAGTCGGCGTCCTCGGGCTGGCGGAAGCGAATCGGCTCCGCGACGGGCCGGCAGTAGACTATCATGTTGATAAAGTCGCTGGCCGCGTCATCGGCGTCTTGCGCCGGCTCGCCGTCGCGGAAGATGCGGCATGATGGGAAGACGGCGTGGATCGTTTGCAGGACCAGCTGCGTTGTTGGCAGCTTGAGGTCGCCTGCGTAGTTGATGGCGACGACGCCGTCGGAGGGGTTGAGCAGCGTTTTCAGGCCCGAGAGGAAGTCGTATGTGAAGAGCGCGGCGGGCTCGGCGCCGCCGGTGAAGACGTCGTGGATGATGTAGTTGAATGACCCCGGACGCTTGGCTGCTGTCGACGCGACGTATGGTACTGCGTCAGATATCACGGCCGTGTGGTTGCTAGGCAGGCCGAAATACTCGGTCGCCATGGCGTGAACGGCCGGGTCAAGCTCGACGATGGTGGTGTTGATCCCGTGGCGGATCATGCCGGTGGGGGCTGTGCCTATGCCAAGTCCAATATTCAAGGCGGTCTTTTCACTGTCAGGGCGCTGTTGATCTGCGGGACCCGTCTTGACGAGGCGAACGGCTTCAAGCATTGCAAAAACCGAGTAGATGGGTTCGGGATGCCATTGGCCAGTCCCCATGCGCGCAGGCGTCACCTTCCATTCGCCGCCGAGCAGGCTGTGGTCGCATCGAAGGATGCGGAACCAGCTCTCTTGGGATTCGAGGACCGAGACATAACCAGTGAGGGACTCGCGACGCTCGATAATGGTGTAGTTGTGCTCGTTCAGCGTCTGATTCAAGATGGCGAAATTGGCGGAGCCGGGGAAGTGCGGGTTCAGATGAAGCGTGTGGAAAAGCGCCGGAAGGACTAAAACCAAAAGGTAGGAAGGAGACAGTGCAGCGTAGAACGCGGCAATCAGAACAGAAAGTCCAGATCGGGTGAGGAAAGGGTTGCTGCCCATCAACGGGGGCAACAGGTTGGCGACGAAGTTTTCGACGGACGAAAAGGTGACGTAACAAGCCAAGGGAGAAATGACCTCAGCAAAGGTGGAGTTGAAGCTCGAAATTTTGCAAGTATCGAGAAGATCAATGGAACAATGGATTGACAGTAGCAGAATAGGGAAAAGGGTCAAAGCTTCAGTGACCACGGGACCGTAGATGGCACCGAAACTAGCACTGTACCGAAATAGCAACGCCTGCATCGGGAGGCTCCAAAAGGCGAGGACAGGGATCCAACGGCTGGTCCGAGGACCCAGGGCGTTTTTGAGGGTGCCCTTTGTCACGACGGCAGAGAGGAGAATGGCGACGACGGCCTTGGAGTGCCAGATGGAGGCCGGGATACTGCCGTACACGGGGGAGAGAGTCAGCTGAGACACGGCTGAAGCGACGCCGGCGAGGATCGTGAGAGCGGAGGCCTTGATGATAGCCACGAGCGGAGAGAGCGCGACATCTTTAGACGATGGGTCGGCGGACTTGGGCTTGCGGACGGTTTTTTGTTTGGCGGCCATGGCGATGGTGTCGGGAGGAAAAGAAGCGGGCGGCCAGCACCCAAGAGCAAACGAGCGAAGAGCGGGATATGTGCGGGCGCGGGATGCAAAGACGAAGTGGTGATATTTATAGTTGTGGTTAAAAGGACAGCTGGCGGACGGAACAAGACGGATGGGGTATCAAAGGCGAGATGGGAGGAGGCTGTTGATGGTCAGAAGCGACAGCAGAGGATGCGGTAGAACATGACAAAGAAGGAGCAGCAGTAGCGGAGGGAGGAAGAAAAGGATGAGGGGGTCTCATTGACAGGCGGCTTGTCGGTGGTGGTGGTGGTGGTGGTGGTGGTTGTGGCAGCCATGGTGTGGTGTTGAACGGGTTGTATGCAGGGGTGGCCGCAGGTGCAGGTGCAGGGGTTCAGTCCATCGGATGTCGGGACGGCGAGGGGCGTCCGGGTGGGGCCTGAGATTGACATCACCGTCGCCGCTTCAGGTCGCCAGCTTTGCACATCGCAACTCACACGCTCCCGTCCCTCACCGGCCTGTCCACCGTCTCCACCTCGCCTACCTTAGCCTTAGCGTGGCGCCCTCGACTCTTCCGTTCTCCCATTTCTGGCTGCTTCAACATCTCCTCACGTCTCCATCTCCAGCTTCGTCGAGGGACGTCGGACATGCCTTTTCTCGACCGCACCATTGCTCCAGACACGATGCACGCCCACGAGCCCGAGCCCATGCAGATCGATGCCCCATCAGCCGCCGCCCTCTCCACCCCACAAACAAATGAAATACAACACCACCACCACCTCTCGCACGACGACCAGCAAGCCAAGACCCGCTCCGACCAAGCCCGCCAACACCGCATCCGCATCAAGAACCGCCGCAAGCGCTACCTCGACACTCACCCAGAGTACTTCAACTCGGGCCTCGAGCTGGCCGACCCTCTCCTCTACGACCGCCTCGTCCGTCGATTTCAGACTCCTGCCGAACGCGAGGCCGAGGGACGCGCCAAGGGCTACAGCGGCGTGCTCGAGGCCGACCTCTTGCGCTCCGAGGCCAAGCTGGCCGCCCTTCACAATCCAGACGGCAGCAGCGTAGTTGTGCGACGGGGATCCAATGGCGAGATTCAAGTGCTCGAGGACGAGGGTGACGAGCTGGCGACCATGACCAAGGAGGAGGGCCTGGCGCGGTGGCGGGACGACATGACGCAGCGCTTTTTGCGTGGCGAGGACCGCGACTTTCGCTACGAGGAGGTCGACGAGAGCGATGAGTGGGACGACGTGGCCGAGGAAGAGCGCACGGCGCAGGACCGTTATTTCGACGACGAGGACCCTGCGTGGGTACACTCGGGACCAGGAACCCCCGCCATCACAGGCGAGACGGGGGTGCAAGACTTTTGACAATCAAGACACAGCGTTGGCGGTGAGACGCCTCGGGCCTTGAAGCGGCAGTCTGACCAGCAGCTTTTGGACATGTCAAGGCCCAAGAGACCGGCGCTGTGTGTGAATCGGAGGGAGCATGCCCATACTGTCCATGGATCCACCGAGACTGTGACTGTTGCGACCCACGTTGGATGCGAAAAGTGTCGTCACCCCTCGTTTGTCAAGGTCCAGGTTTTCAACTGAACCGACTAGAGACCGGCCGAGGACAGGTACTTTGTATACTGTACAGGTCGTGACACCGAGGCGGGGCACAGGTCATCCATGACCTGCCCGCCCGCCAATTAGACCCACCCAGCAACACCGTCACCCATGACAGTCGCCGCAAGTCAGTGATGAGAATCGCACAGAGCCGACTGAACGATGGGTCCCACAGGACACAGTTCGACACTTCACGGCCAAGATGACCGCCGTCGACGTGTCATTCATCGGCAGAGCTTGGGACGATTTTTCCACGCTCTGCACCACCAGAAGAGACTTTTATTCTACCAGACCAAAGACCGTTCACCACCAAGGCTGCCGCGGCGGGCGAGCAACGATGTAGCAAAGCCTTGCGCGAGATTGAATAGCGCAAGCCATTTCATGTGCATTTGGTCGTTCGATTCAGCGTCGGCATCATCGGCATTAAACATTTCATTCGCATCTCACCCTCTTAATCGACCACGACCCCTTCCTTCGATCTTCTCCTAATTCTTGAACACTACCGACGCCACCTACTAGAGAGATACCACCTACTTTCTCATCTTCTTTGCAACTTGTCGTCTTCTTCTTGTACCACTTCTATCCTTTGGACAGTTCTTCTTTTTGCACCATTGACAGCGATTTGGCCTTCCTTGATCTTTGCATCTTCTTTATAAATGTCACGACCTCCCTTCTTCAGACTTATTCTTGAAACGGCATGCGGATTCAAAGAGTGAACGGGCAGAAGGGGGCAGTTGCTGTTGATATCGAGGGCTGTGGAACAGAGCAGACCGCTACCATTTATTTACCTTACATAACGATGCAATGGAGTAAATATTGCGACATCTACCCGGATTTTTGCTTGCTTTGGCGTCACAAGTTGCCGTTTTTGCAGTTGGCCGAGTTCTTTGCCTCGGTCGCATCAGCGCTGCGCGTGCCAGGCACAGGCTTTGCCCGTGCTTAAGTCGACGCAACGCACGAGTAGCTCTTTGCAAATTGGCTGCTCTTCATTCTCTCTCGTCTCCCAATCTTTGCGTTGTGTATTTGGTACACTCAAATTACACCGCAGTCGCTCGCAGCTTCTCCCGGATCTGCCGCATTCAGCACCTCGCGCGAATGAACGCAAACAAAACTTGCATCGTGCAAAGGCTTCGAGTGCAAGACAACATTCTGAAAACGATGAAATGCGCAACGTTTCTTAGCTCCTACTCAAGGACACTGGTAAACAGACAGACGGGTTGATTAGACATGACACATGTATCCACAAACAAGCCAAACTGAACAAAGAGAGATGTGGATATATAATAAATCGAACGGTAGACAGCGACGTCTGACAGTCCTTCTCCTTGTCGTCCTCATCACTTGCTCACCCCGCCCTCGCCCTCGTCCCCGTCCGTCCGCTACGCCTGGTTGTCATCGCCGCTGCTGCGCCATCTTGCGCTGGCCCTGCTTCAGCCACAGCAGCTGCCGCAATTGAGCGTGTCTTGCTCTTCCTCCCGCGCCGCGGAGGCGCCGTCGTCCTCGTCGCCGTCGGCAAAGGCTCTTGTTTCTGGGGCTGAGATTTGGCAGATAATTGGGTTGTGTTTGCGTTTGCTCTTGTCGTGGTCGTCTTCTTCGTTCTCGCTTTGGGGGCGTTTGATGCTGGTGCTGGTGTTGGCTCGGCGGTGGCGGGTTGCTGCGCGAGGCGAGTGCGAGGTTTGCGGCCAGATGTTGTTTTTGCTGTGGTAGTTGGGAAATTTGAAAAGGAAGCGGCGGAGGCGGCGGTTTCTTTGGTCTTCTTCGCTGATTCTGTTCGCACTGGCTCTGCGGTTTGCGCTGCCTTTCGAGTCTTGCGGCTTGAGGTAGTAGTGGGTGCGTTTGAGGCGGTGGATTCTTCGGCCTTCTTCGCTGGCCCTGTTGGTGCTGGCGCTCTGGCTTGCTGCAATTGCCGAGTGTTGCGGCGGGAAGCGTTATTGGTCAAACCCGCGGTGGCGGATTTCTCCGTTCTCTCTTCGATTGCATTTACCGCCGTTTGAGAATTCTTTCGCAGTTGGCGGGTGTTGCGACGAGGAGCAGAGTCTGCTTTCTTTGATGCCTTTGCCTTGGCAACTTGCGATACTTTGGATGTGCGTCTGGGTTTTCTAGGTCGTGCTTCCTCTTCCGGGCCTCCATCTGCCCCTTCATTCGCAGGCTGGCGGCGGCGTTTCTTGGAGGGCCCTTCTTGATCTGGCATCATGGAATTGGCCGCCACCGTTTTCGTTCTGCCGGGGGCTGGTCGACTTTGCGATTGGCTTGTTTGATGCCTCGATGCTGGCTCTGCCTGTGTTCCTGTCAAATTGGATCCGGCTTCTTCGGCCAACATGATCTTGCGCTGCTCCTCTATCCATGGCAACACATGCTTGTGTCGTTTTACCCAGTCCTTATAAGGTTTCTCTTCAAGACGTGCCTGCTGTCGATGGTGAAAATCTTGATATTCTATCCAATTCTGCAACCGGGATTGTTTCTCAACCTCAGGTTCGAGATGGACTTCGCCTTCCAGACCAAATGCTCTCCGTCTCTCGCGAAATTCGTCCAGAAACTTTTTGAAGGCCTGCCTGGTGCATCGCGTTGGTCGACGCTGGCTGCGCCATCTGCAAAATTTTTGCCAATCCCTCAGATGGGCTTCGTGGACCCAGCTGTCCCCTAGTAACAGAAATTTGGACTTGAGTTTCCACCATTTGATAATACGTTTGTATTTACCCAGGGGCTTTTTGTAAGGGTATTCGATGTCAATGGGGCAGCATGGAGGACATCCGCTTTCTTCCAAAGCCTTTCGTGCCTCGTTCTCGCAGGCTACATTGGCTAGGCGTAATTTCTCTGGGTTGTATGGGGTCGCAATGCGGGTTCGCTGAGATTCTGGCGTCAAGCGCTCGGGTGTGACAAAGCGTCCAGGAGAAGCCCAGCGCGGGCTTGATGCATTTTCTAATCTTCGGTTCAAATCATCTAGGTCAATAGGAGGTGCATTGCGCCCCAGATTGCGTCCAACTCTGTACGAGAAAGCTTCAGGGTCAAACGAATCTTCAGAGTCTCTAGAAGACGAGTCGGCAGAATGCCGTTGTTCTTGGGAAAGCAGTCTAGAAGATCATTGATCAGCGTCGGCCACAAGGGCAAGAAGATGATTGATTCTTACTGTGTTTCTGTCCGTGGTTCAACGATCCTGTCCTCCGTCGGTCGATGGAGTTCACTCTCTGCCTCTTCAACTGCCATTTTTTCGCGCTGCTCTTCTATCCACTGCAATAAAATCTTGTGGTTCTCTACCACGTCTTCTTCCTTGCTTTCCTCCCAATGTGCATGGATTTGATGGTGATAGTCCTGGTATTCAATCAAATTTTGCGACCGACTTTGGTCCTCAATCCTGAGTTCCAGGTTTATCTCGCCTTCCAGACCGAATCGATGACGTCTAGCACAAATTTCGTTCGTATACATGCGCAATTCGTGCTCGGTGAAGGCCTGTGGTCGCAAATTTTTGCGCCATTCACAGAAAATCTCCCAATCTTCCAGCTGTGATGCAAGAATGTAGGGCTGACCTCTACTCTTCCACCAATTCACAATGCCCTCATATTCACCAAGTGGGCTTTGATACGGAAATTCGACATCGCTGGGGCAGCATGGGGGACAGCCATGGTCTTCAAGAGCCATCCGATGTCTGTCCTCATAAGCCAAGCGACGCTTGAGCTCTATCTCTTGATCAATCGAGAGGGACTTTACTTGAGCAAACGGTATGGGTGAGCGATGGCGTTCGGGCGAGGCATAGCGCGGAGGCGACACTCTGTGCAACGTGTGATCGAGCATCTCTGGTTCAAGCCGATCGTCTTTGCGCCCAAAGACCGGCGCCATTGAGCGCGAGATCTCTGAGTTGAAGTTCTCTTCAGAGGCCATGGCGGAAATGAACAGGCCGAGAAAAATGACAGAAAGATGCGAGTAGGAGACAACGCGCAACGCGTTTCACCAGGTCGCCGAGCCGCGAGATGAGCAGAGGGAAACATGCAGGAAGCGGCTCTTCGGATTGGGACGCCCCAGCGCGTGAGCGCTTACGGCGCGGTAACGCAGAGGAGTAACCAACTGTCACCATCGCAGACGCGCATCGAGAGCTGATTGGCCAATGGGCGCATTCGCGGACTTTGTTTCTCAATCTGAGGGCCGGGCCGTGCGTGCGAGAGAGATGACTCAGCAGATCCGCACCTCCAGGCTTGCCCCCTGTGCTCTCGTGCGTATCCACCACAAGCTACATGTACCGCCTTCATGTTTCTCTTTTTCCCTGACATGAGACCTGAATATTTGGCGCCATCGTCTCCACAACTCCGGCTTTCTGCTACCACATGTTCTTCGCTTTCAATTTAACTCTGTCCCCGCCGGGCTTTGAAGCCAGGCCACGACTTCCCACAAATCAAACATGCATACGCCACCTCTCACAACTCTCTCAATTGCGCAAAGCCACTGAATAGCCGCCCAGATGGGCCCCAGAGCTCGCGTATCTCAGGAAAACGGATGTGTATCTCTTTGCGGCGCACTGAGTCCGGGTTGCTGCTCCATCGCGCTCTTTTTGGAAGCCGTCCTGAGGATTGGATGACCCGCGCCGCATCCACAACTTGGTCGCAAACACGCAACACCACTCATTAGCCGCATCGCAAATACTGCCTCACAGGCGCTCTAACCGAGCGGCTGCGCGTCTTCAAAATGGTAACCTCACCGTGACCGTTGTCGAATTGCGTCCATTCGGGTGCCACATTTTTCGCCATCCAAAACAGCACCTAAGAAATATGGAATATGCCAGCGCCTACAACTGCGAAGTGATACTGTTGTAATTATAGAATCCGTACAGTCCTACTTCGACTTAAGTTGAGGCCTTCCGGCATGCTTGAGACTTTGATTTCCACAGACGACCACAAGTTCTTTGACCAAGGCTTACTCGCACGATCCTACCATCATATAGTTTCACATCTTCCTTCGGGCTAGATCCAATCCTTAATATGTTCGATTTGAATGTATTTGCCGTCCTTACCCCTTACGATAAGTCACAGGCGGCGATACAGGCCTCTAGGTTGAGGGTCAACAATCATTTTCGCCTCTGGCCAAAAAGAGAAACACTTCCAGGAGCGAACAGAGATTTCAGTCGAGATTCCACGGCAAACCCAACATCTGAAGACGATGACGATGTTCAGAAATACGAGGACGGCCTGTTGCTCAAGTTCAACGACTTGCCCAATCTCAAGTATGCAAAAGAAGGATGGAGATTTGGCACTTCGTCGAGACTAAATGATGTGGCGCTCCAAGCTACAGGGCGTGATATAGACCATGCGGTCAAAAAAGTCAGTCGTCATCACTTCAGCATCATGATTGACGACAATTTACGAGTATTTCTGCACGACTCATCATCCGGTGGCATGTCAGTTGGATTCGACGGGCAAAACGACACACGGAAGAAGAATCATTTCACATGGCTCCTATCTCTGCCACCGGGCGAAAACATTTGGGATGAAGTCGTCATAAACGTGCCCGATAAAGGGGGCTTTCGTTTCCAAATCCAGTTTCCGCACCACAAGACCCGGAATCCGACGTACATTGCAAGACTCAAAGAATTTGTGCGGATGAGCAAGACCCAACCGCCGTCAATTGAAGTACTCGGACTCGGACCCGAACCCGAAAAACCTACCCCAGCCATGAGCATGCCCGTTTCTGGTGGTAAGGGGAGAATGAAGTACACGGCGAAAGGGATTTTGGGAAGAGGGGGTTTCGGAATAGTCCGCAAAATCGTCGACCTGGAAGATGGCCAAGTGTTTGCTGTCAAAGAGCTGATCAAAAACACGAGCTCTCGAATGGACATGTTCAAGAACGGAGTTAGAATGATGATGGACAATGAACACGTACGTACGGTTTTCCAGAAATATGTTTTATCAAGCTAACATTTCAAAAGCCCAACATTCTCAGAGTGGTCGACTTCGACGAAGGCCCAACCGCATCCTTGACATTGGAGTACTGTCCCCTCGGCAGTCTGCAAGCAAATCCACCTCGCTCAACGGACCTTGACAGTATAGTGAGCATTCTCCGTCAAACTTTAATGGGCCTCAGTTACATGCATGGTCGCAACTATGCACACCGGGACTTGAAGCCAGATAATATTCTCATAAAGAGGGCATCGCCTTTGACCATCGCCATTTCTGACTTTGGGCTTGCCAAGAACTTTACGAGCGAATTGACCAGTGCCTGCGGGACTTTGCCTTTCGCTGCGCCAGAAATCGAATCCGGGAGCTATGACGGCCCGCTTGTCGACATATGGTCGACGGGAATCATGATGCTGTTTTTCTTGAATAAGATCGAAAACATTCGACAGCCATCAAAATTCGAAACAATCCCCGGTTTTGCAAAACGCCTTGGGCCCATGGTGGCTGGGTTTGAGAAGAGCAACAGCGCTCTAGAGCGCCTCCTGGCAAGCATGCTGAGGCTGAATCCTTTACACAGGCTCAATGCGAACCAATGCCTTCATTTTGGCCATGTCGAATGTCTTTTCCAGCTCTCAGGAGGACAGTGTGAGAACGGACCTGCTTATGGCGGACCGAAGGAGACAATCCTGGCGCCACAGCCAGCAGATTGGTACGACAATAGCGGAAAAACCTGTTCTGAATTCCCCAAGCTTTCTTCAAATGCCTTGAGGCATATTGCAGACCATTCTTTCAACTCCCGCGGCGATCAGGGGACTGTCACTGCATCAAGAAACATTGCGGACCAATTGTCCAACCCTGGAAGCGTGCAAGGCACATCAACTGCAGCGAGACATCCTGTGGACCGGTCCTTCAAGTCTGAAAGAGTGCAGAGCGCCTCCATCACACCAAAACACCCTGCAAACCAGATCCCCAATATGAGCATCAATAACGAGAGTGGCCACATTACGGAAGAAGATCCTTTCAAGGCTTTCATAAGGACAAGTCAATTCGACGTATCGACTGGAAGAGCTCCCTTCAGCCACGAAAAGACCACGCGACCGCAAGCAAGTCAAGCGCCTCTCGACACTGCCTTCTTCCAGGTGCACACGGGGAATCCGCAAGCACCACAAGGATCCAGTGAACGCCCGGCCAATTTGAAGTACAACACCGCAACCCAGAAGTTCCTGAAGGACTTGTCGAATCAACAGACTCCTCAAGTAATGACAAATGACCAAAAGAACTCTCAGAAACCCAACAACTTTGTGGACCCAAAACTACTGGCTGTAGAAAAGGGGAAGGGAGCCGGGAACGCTTTGCAAGCACCACCCCAGCGCACAGAGCGAAGTCGAAGTCGGAGTCCAGGACCAGCCAACAACAAGAATGATAAGACTGAGTCGCGCATCTCCAAGCCAAGCAACTCAACTGCCAGAGTCACCAGGTCCGCCGCAGCACTGGAACGAGCAGCTCAGCAATACCAACCTTATCCAGTGCCTTCAGCCAGAGGTTCCCAGGCGCACCTGGTGCAGGGGTCGAAGAGTCGCGACACGCCGGAGAAAAGTTCCGGGGGAATCTCTCGCCTGTGGGGCAGGAAGTGAGAGATGCAAGCCATTTTACCATCAACCCTTCGCACCAAGCATTATCAAGCTACTGCTCTCGCGGCGATCAGGAGCGGTCAATCAGCGTGTATTTAACGGGGAAATGGCCCCAGGGGTTGCGGCCTTTACACGAAGTTTGGCTCAATGCCGTGGGACAGGATGGAGGAATCTTTGGGATGTTTCGGTGTCGATAGACTGATGTTTCTTATCCGTTCCATTTCAATTTGTTTTGGGTTGTTCCTTGCGCCGAGCTCAACCCTGGATATCAACACAGCTTTACGCCTAGACAGTGGTTGCATATCAGAGATGATATTCCTTTGTCAATCAATGATTGAGTTCATTTTCAACTCATGTGCCTCGGTTTTGTTTTGAGAGCAATGTGATTGGCAATAGCTCCCATTCCTGGTCTTGAGGTTTGGCAGATGATTGGGTTGTGGTTGCTTTTGCTTTGCTTTTGCGGTGGTTTTCTTCGCTCTCGCTTTAGGGGCGTTTGATGCCAGTTCTCTGGCCTTATTCGCTAGTTCTGATTGTGTTGGGTCGCTGGTTGGCTGCGCTTGTCGAGTGTTGCGGCGGGAAGAGTTGGTCGAGCTCGCCGGGGCGGGGTTCTTCGTTCTTTCTCTTATTGCGTTTTCCGCAGCTTGAGATGCTTTCCGTGGTTGGCGGATGTTGACTTTACTTGGTGCTTGTGCCTTGGAAGCCTGCGATGCCTTGGATGTGGTTCTTCCTCGTCCGGGTCTCCATTCTCATGCGGCGGTTCGGGGCGGCGTTTCCTGGTTGAAGAACTTTCCTCCGGCGGGTTGTTCTTCGACCTGGCTGTCTCTCCACCGTTGGGGGCTTTTCGACCTTGCGGTTGGTCTGCGTGTCGCGTAGGGTTTGGCTCTGCCTGTATCTCAGACGTCGCGTCGGATCCGGCTCCCTCTGCCACCATGATCTCCCGCTGCTCTCTGATCCAGCGCAGCCTGGCTTTGGTTGTTTCCACGCCCCGTATATAAAATACAACCAGGCTTCGGTCATACCTTCTGCTCACCTGCTTGAGCTCTTTTTCCTGTCTTTCTAAACTCCGGAGCTGATAATCTTCATATTCGATCCAGTCTTGCAGTTTGGTTTGATCGTCCACGTTGGCCTCCAGGTGAACGTCGCCCTGCAACCCATGCCTCTGCCGCCGAAAGCGAAGCCTGTTTTGATAGGATGTTATGGCGTTCCGAGTGAAGTGTGTAGGTCGTTCTCTCTTACGTTCCCAGAGAAATCTTTTCCAACTTTGGAGCTGAACGCTAAAGACCTGTCCAACATCATCTTTCCAACATTGTACACTCTCTCGACATTTGCCCAATTCACCTTCGTATGGGAATTCGAATTGGGCAGGACAGCATGGCAGACACCCAAGATCTTCAAGAGTCTTTCGCCGATCATTTTCGAGCGCTATAGTCTCTTGGCGAAATCGCATTTTCTCCTTTTGCTGCTCAATTGGATCCGGAGCGTGAGTCGACGGCTCAGACGAGGAAAGGGCTCCAGGAGACGCGGGCCCAGTGTAAGGTTGATCTAACGCAAGCTCCAACGCCTTAGTCAAGGCATCCGCGTCAGCAGGGTGCGATTGCTGCTGGGGAATAAGTCGTGGTGAGGATCTTTGAGGAATGGCGCATTAGCATGAAAATCAGAATGGAGATCTGGCTCTTACCGTATTCTTGCGAGAAGTTGATTCATCTGCGCTTCAGTACGTTCGATCTCGTTAGGTAGTTTTATTTCGCTGCAACCATTGACTTAGCGTTCAAAGCAAATCATTGTGAGAAACTAAATGGGGTCATCGTCACGTACTTGCCATCTCGAACTAAATGTGAAATCGCATAGTCAACCCATGCTTTGTCTTGCGTCGTTGGTTGAGCTTGGGCTTTAGCTTCCTGCTCTTGCGCAACCATGACCTTACGCTGCTCTTCTATCCACTGTAGCAATATTTTCCGGCGCTCTATCGCATCCCCGTGACCGTTGGTCTTCTCCAGGTTTGCCAGGAGTCGATGATGATAGTCTTGAAACTCGACCCAGTTTTGTAATTGACTCTGATCATAGATTGTAGGCTCCAAGTCAATTTCGCCTTCTAAACCAAATCTTTCCCGTCTTTCACGAAGTATGTTGACGTATACATGCAGTTCCATCTCATTGAAGCGCTTTGGTCGAACAGTCGCGCGCCATTCGCAGAATCTCTCCCAATCCCCCAGCTGGGCGTATAGAACACAATTGCTTTTGCTTTTCCACCATGTCACGATACCTTCATACTGGCCAAGCCTGCCTTTGTAAGGATATTCAATATTGGAAGGACAGCATGGCGGACAGCCCTGCTGTTCAAGAGTCTTCCGTGAATCGCGTTCCAAGGCCAGATACTGTCGGCGTACTTTCTCGGAGTTGAAAGTGGGAGGTGTTGCTTGATCCGATGGGGTTGGGGTACGAAAGCGTTCGGGGGAGACAAAGCCCGGGGTGGACGCTCTTTGCAGTTTTTGGTCTATGATTTCAGGACGACCGATGCGCGCTAGACCTGGCGCCATTGAACGCAAGAAGTCTTCGGAGTCGAAATTCTCCTCAGACGCCATGGCAAACAAGAAGGGGCTGATGAAAAGGTTGAGAAAATTGAGGGGAGAAGGCAACACGCGCAACGCGTTTGTGTGTGTCGCGTCAAGGTGCGAGATTTGAAGAGGGATGGCCGTTCTTCGAGGAATTAGCCAGTCAGATCATGGTTTCACGGCGCCTGAGCGCTTGCCGCGCCGCAAAGCAAAGGTGTGACCAGCTGTCACCATTGCAGACGCACAATTGCACTTGATTGGTTCAACGCGGCGTGCCCGGAGTTTGTTTCTGAATTGGACGGACGTGCCGGCGCAAGGCTGACTCAGCAGATCTGTTCCTTGTCGTCTTCTGCGGCTCCACATCCAACCGCAAACCACCACCTCGGGCGGCTAGGGATGCACAATCCCCGGGGCTCAGAGCTGAGCCCCGTCAGCAGCGGTGATTGGGGATTGGGGACTAGGGCTGGTCCCCATGACAGATATGACTAATAAATTAAGTGATAGTAAAGTTTTTCATACTTTATACTCCCTTCATATATGTATATACTCTCTATTTATCGTATAGGTAGGAGAAACTTTTTCCCTTCCTATCTTAGCATAAAAACCTAGGCCCCGGGGCTTAGGCTGGCCACCGGCTGCCAGCCGGTGATCATCATAGGGACTGCGCCGCGGCTGGCAGCCGAGTGCGTCCCTACCACCTCCACATCTTTACGGCCTCCTTCGGAAGAACGCCTCAATCTTCTCATTCCAGCTCCCGCGCCGCATGCAACTCCCACTGGCAATCATATCGCTTGAGTTTCTTGTGCCATGGATTCACCAGCCTACCTTCCCTTCTGGCCACGATTTTCCTCAGGAAGACCTACGCCACCTCCTTGCAGCTTCCTCTCGAATGCGTAGAGCCATTCGATGGCCGCCTGGACCGTATTCGTCCCTCGCCTACTTTGGAAGCATGGATGTGATATCACATCACGACAGAATCAACATAACGCCCGCCACACTGTGCCCTTCTTGGGAGTGACAGAGAGGCTGGATACCCGCGCCTCTATCTCGCGTCTTAGATTGAACAGTCTGACACCATTCAGTAGCCGCCGGGACAAAGCTCGCGAATTGCAGTCCTGATTTGAGCGGCTGTGAGCCTTGAAAATGGCAATTAAGCCGCGATCGTTGTCTCGTTATGTCCACTTGGGGAACGTTGTTCTAAGCGCTGTCGTCAAGGTAGCGCCAACGACAGACCACACAGTGCGGCTAAGAAGATGCGAATCATTCAGACTTGATTCTTTAAAGATACATGGATCTCTGTTCTAGTCACATTCTTTTGTACAGAACCTTCACAGAACCATCACACTTTTCTCATCAATCAATCGCATCTTTTCCCCTTTTTGAATTCCTCAGGGTGTTCAATTCAGATGTCTTTGTAATCTTAATCCCTGTCTACAGAGGCGACGGTTTGGCAGCAGATGCTTTGAAACTTCCGGAGAACAAGCATCTGCGCCTTTCGGAAAACTTCAAATCGATGGCCAACATTGCAACCACCGCCACAGCCGCCCGAAGACAGGAAAAGTCAACCGCCGGAACAACACCCTGACAATCTGGTCCTTCGATTCGGGACCGCTCTCAAAAATCCGGACCTTGGATGGGTTTTTGGTAGCAGCACGGAGAAGTGTGATGTCTTGCTTCAAACCCCCAAGGGAGATGCGAACGAAAAAGGCATCAGCAAAGCTCACTTCTCTATCACTATTGACGAGCGGTATCGGGTCGTTCTACGTGACCGTTCCTCGTGGGGGACGGCTGTCGGATATGATGGACAAGCCGACCAAGAAGTTCGGCAGCATGTTGCTTGGATCCTCTGCCAAAATGGAAACCAGGCTTGGGATGAAACGTTTATAAACGTCCCGAACACAGACGGATTCCGCTTCCAGATCTTCTTTCCGAACCACCACAAAGGAAACAAGGAATATAATGAGAATGTGCAAAACTATCTGCGTCGACCAAGAGAGCCTGCATTTCAACAGCTTTCTGTCAAGTCTGAACCGATCACGAGACAGATGAGCCGACCCAAAACACCTGACCAAAGGCCCGTATACGTGCCGCAAGGACTTGTGGGCGACGGTGCATACGGGGATGTTTACAAGGCGATGGATGCAGGGAGCGGCGAAATTTTCGCAAGAAAGCTCATCAAATCTTCGGCTACATCACCAAAGGATCTGAAAACATTCCTGATGGAGGTTCAAATGCTGCAGGAAAATGTACACGTGAGTGTTCCTTGTTTCGGACAATTTCATCCTAGCTGATTTTTTTGAAAGCCGAACATTGCGGAAATTGTTGAATTTGAAGCATCTCCGAGAATGTGTATTACGATGAAGTTTTACGCCTATGGAAGCCTGCGGAAAACATCGCCACAATATCCATGGGATCAGAGGGACGTCTTCCGCCAAATATTGACTGGTCTGAGCTTCTTGCACCGCCGAAAAATCGTGCATCGGGACCTCAAGCCGGACAACATTCTTGTCAAGTCAATAGAACCTTTCGAAATTGTCCTTGCCGACTTTGGATACGCGAGGTACTTCGACAGCCGGGTAGCTTCCAGTGGGATTGGGACAGCCGGCTACATGGCTCCCGAAGTATTTTTAGGCAATTACTATGGCCCACCTGTTGATATCTATTAAACAGGTGTCATCATGCTCGACATCTACCGCATCTCATGGAGAAAAAAGTCGCAAGATGACCTCCCTACCGATTTGGTAAGAAGCAACGACAAAAGGAACAACTTTTCGGTCACATGTTAAATACGCAGAGCCCAAACGCAAGACCTACTGCAGACGAATGCCTCGACCAAGGTTGCAGGATAGAAATGTTCAAAAGGGTGAAAACCAAAGCGGGAGAAACCATCATCGACATCGAAGATCTTTCCCACAATACACCACCGACTCAAGTGCAACGACCCGACAGTGTGTCGCACGCGGCCAGAATGCCGAACATGAAGAGCTCGGCTAACCCTGGTACATTGGGGACATTGTCCAAAGAAAGGACTGTGAGGGCTGCTCAGCCCTCGCAGGTTTCAAACGGTCCCCAGATCGGCTCTAAGAATTTGTCAAACTCCGGTGACTCACTCGGGTCATTGTTCAGTGACAGGACCGCGAGAGCTGGCCAATTGCAGACTTCCTCCATTCATACGCCAAAGCAGACTTCACAGGCGCTATCGAAACGCATTGACCGCAGCCGGAGCCCTTTGCCGGTCGACGGGCGCGAACGAAATGATGCGTCGCCCGTACCCAACCCAAGTAGTTTCACGCCCAGAGTGACGAGAGCCGCCGCCGCCGCCGCCGAACGAGCATCCCATCAACCTTACCCAATACCTCCGGTGAGGAGTGCTCGTGGGCAATCGACTCCAAATGCAAAGAGTCACGAAGTGTTGGAGAAAAAGACCAGTGGAATCTCCCGTCTTTTGGGCAGGAAATAAGAGGCGGAAGCGGTTTTTAATCACTCGCCTTCTCCGCAGCAAGCATATCATGCTATTGCTATCTCAACAAAGAGAAGAACCCAATCAGCGTTCCTTCATAGGGAAATCTTCCCGGATGTACGGGTTTTGCACACAGTTTGGATCAATGCCACAAGTTTTGGATCAACGCCGTAATATTGGATGAAAGCGGACTTGGGTCAGAGGTCGCTTTCCATTTCCAGCATACTCCTGTGGTACTCAATTATATCGTTACTGCATTCTGTTTCTTAATTTATTCCTTGTGCCGAGCTTAACCTGGATATCAGCACAGTTTTACGCATAGACAGTCGTTGTATATCAGAAAGACTGTTCCTTTGTCAATCAATAATTGAGTCCACTTTCAACTCTTGTGCTTGGGTTTTGGTTTGAAAGCAACGTGACCCATTTTTGAGTGGTATATCGCTGTCGTTTGCATCTGCAGGGCATGTTCAATGCGCTCCCAAGCTTGCTTTGTGTTCGATCAGAGCGCCATGTTTCCGTTCGTTGTCATCCAAATCCAACGTTTCTCATTGAGTGCGTACTTACTCATACTCGGCGTCCTGGCAGATGTTGTGTTTACTGTCGACATCTTTCCTCTCAACATTGTTTTCCAGTCCGCCGACTACCGAAACGTTTGTAAAGCAAAAGACGATGACTACGGGCTAGTGCGGGTGCAGTGGGAGACGATCAATGCGTAATGTCTGAATGCGAAGGCACGAAGAGGATGTCGAATTACTTTGCGCGCCTTGGAAACACTCCTGCATCCTTGCGGCGCGAAGTTTGGCCCTGCTCACTCAAGATTCAGGATGCCAGCACGTCGACACGGGCATTGGGGTAATCAAGAGCGCCGGCGATGTCGACGACGTTGCGTGCTCGGCAGCCGTTTCGTTCAACACGCCGATGTATTTGAGGCCAAGGTGCCCTACGACGCGTGCATTACCACAAGCCACACCATCGACAAGTTCAGCGTCGGCTTCAAGTGGTTTCTGAGCCCCGAAAAGATGTCGAGCAAGACGAAGAGAGATCTGGACCAGGTGGAACTGCCTGAGATCCGTGAATACACAATCTGGTATGGGAACGAGACTGGAAATTCACACAAAAGACCGCGTGAGCTTGCCCAGACCTCTCAATCCAGATAATTCATGTTGGCCGACAGTGAAGCAATGTTCAGGCCCGAAAATTGAGGTCTCCATTGGGAACAGGACAGGACTGCTTTGATTGACTCGGGTCACTGTTTTTCTTTCTAGTCCCTGCGATCTCGATGGGGCTGATTTTGTTGTGCCGTCAATTGGAATACCAGAAAATACGACCGCTTCGATACTTCTTAGCTGTAAAATTCAACGATTCGGTTCTGAATTGACTTGGAGCTGAAGCAACGGCCCAGATAGAAGAACGGTGAACATGACGTTGGGGGTTGAAAGCAGGCATTCAAAAAAACACTAACAAGCGTAGGTGGTGCAAAGAAAACCATGTGTCATTGAAACAAAGCATAGCCAGCACAAAGCGTGAGTCTTGCGTGATTTCGAGGCCATCTACAAGGTGGTATGTCGAGCGGCTTTTGCAGCGGTAACTTTGAACAGAGGTGACGCTACGCGGCGATGGCCACCGTCGAAAAGAGAAGACCATGTGACGTAGAGCATCAAGCAAAACCGAAATGGAGAAAGGAAGAGGGATGTCTGTCACTTTAGGTTTGAGGTCTAACCGCTAATGGTAACCTTGGAGCGGACCTTATTTCTGGTAGTTCGCGAGTCGCGCCTTTGTAAAATGCCTTCTTTGGCGAAAGGTGACTGAAATTGGCGAGGGGATATAAGCGCAGGGAGCTACGCCTCAATTCAACGTAATCAGAACGCGTGCGCGAGCAAAACCTGAAGACTGAATCCCGTTACAAAGACGGTCGTGCCATGTGATTCCCGCCAGGATGAGATCGAAGATGACCAAATCTGTGCAACTATCGTCGCCAACTTCCAGTCTCGATGAAGTGCATGAAAAGTTTCGGGAATGAACGCGGCAACAAAGCGACTGCGGTCGATGGGGCCACCGCAAAGCAGAGTTCTGGCCAACGACAATCGGGTCCCACGGCAAGCATGTGACTGGAGGTGGAAGAGATTTCAACAAGTTGAAAGATAGATGCAAGGTACGCGTGTAGATCTGAGCCTTAAGGAAGTGTTATCGCATCAAAAACGCAGAGAAAAAAGTTTCGAGGGCGGAAGTGGAAGACTTGGACTTGAATGTAAAGTGCGGGAAGAATTCGACGAGGCGGTATCCTCGAAAATGCCAGGCACTTGTCAGGAAGTCAAGTAATGAGGTAGAGTCAACGATCATGAGGACCCAAACCGCGACCAAGAGGGCATAATCAGCCGAGTGGAGATCAACATTCACTCAATCTTCGATATAAGAGCAGTGCGCGATCAGAGCCCCTCCGCCATGCTCTTCTGCCGCCGTTCAGCTGCGACCAGACAGAGGGGCAAGATGGCACGGATCAAGACTCAGGATAGATCAAAGTGGCCCTGCCCGCTCCGCTGGAGAACAACTGTATGGCGGCCACATATACTCTCATCAAATCTATGCCAACGGCCACATTTTCCACAGCTTCGAATTGACATGGCGCGGCAGGCTTGTCCTTTCCAGCGTCTCCTTGGAACTACGAAACTCGTCAATGAGCACACCCCAAGACTAGACGCGTAATGAAATTAGGCGCGAGCTCATTGAAAGGCTGGCAAAGAAGAGACAGGGAGCGCGCAAAGGGCATGCTCGTAATCGAAGCACGGAGCAAGTGTGTGTTGTTGAACTGTGCGCACTGGGCGAAGCAAGGCGACGCGACGGCGAGTTGGGGAATGGGCGAGAGGTGCGGCAAGATGAGGCGGCTGGGCGGGGTCCAACGTCGTGATGGCCAAAGGGAAAACTGCCGTGGCAGTCGTGCTCTGTGGGAGACGTTCCGTAGGGTGGTGGAGAAGGTCTAGAAGCAGACCGCGTGTTTGGTCGAAGTCGCGTGGATCAGGGAGTCGGCAGGTTGGCGCCCTGGCGAGCGATGGAGAATATGAATGGGCAAAGACGCGTGCTTATGAGAGTGTTTCTGGGGTATGGAGCGAATCAGAGGGCAGCTTTTGCAATGGTGAAGCAGTGTGAAGCAAGCGGTGCCGGAATGGAGAAACAGAGAACACTGAACGCGTTGTGCATCGTATTCGAACGGAGCCCGACATTGTCTTGCCTCATGTCGACTGGAATAATGAAGGGCGTCGATAGTGTCCTCTCAAACGCACTCGCCACTCATGCAGGCAACTTCGAGCCTGAAATGTGTGAGCAATCACAATAGAAGGCAGACGGCACGCGAGGGACAGCGTCGCGAAAAGTTCACTCGCTCTAGACATGGAAACACACTGGACTGTGTCGACCAGCGTTCGTTTCGCACGCAATGTGAACGTGGCGTGTTCAAGCTGAGCGGACAGGTCGAATCAGGCGAGGGAGGGCGAGACGGCGTACGCGTGGTTGGCCCCCATGACGAGAACAAGGCGTTGCAAAAGGCTGGATCCGCTGTCAGAAAGGACTTCAATGTGGGGTAACACGTGTGAGATCCTGGGGTGTGTTGAGATGAAAGTGGAGATGCGATAGACTGGGGAATAAGGCTACTGTGTTGACTCGTTTGAAGAGATAATTTGGTCATGGTGTAGCGCGCGGATGAGGCTTGCTGACCACTGGTAGACGAGGGAGAAAGATTATCCTGTGGAAAATGGGAGTCGACCCAGGGAATGCGCTGTTTCGCCCCGCTTAAGGTGATCCTGATCAATAATGGTATGGCAGTTATGGCGGTTTTGTTTTTCAATGTGTCTCGCCTCCAGAAGCGTGTCGTTACGCGTAATATTTCGATTTGTTTGCACGATCAAGAAAAAAGACGCAAGCACGTATTGATCACAGATGGAGCGCTCTCCCTGTTGCTTTGGCTGATCACTGGAGTTGTCGTCATAGACGTTAGTGGTGGAAGTGGTTAGGCGCAAAGTCGCTGCAAACAGTGAGGCTTTCTTTCCAGGGCGGCCTACGACTAGGACTGAAAAGGTCCTTCAAATGGCGTCGATTCGGCTACTTCCAGAACTTGATGCTATTGTGAGCGCACAACGACCACGGTGTCAATAGTGAAAGTATAGGGCGGGAGTGCGGCGAGGGTCGATGAGACAGAAAAAAGCATGAAGATAGAATTGGCTCTCGTCAGCCGCCTTGAGCACGCTCGTCGCAACGGAATCCACGGTTTGCATGGAATAATCAAACATAGCTGGTGCAATAGGTCAAAAGGTCGCCAGCCCAGCTGAAATCTAGAATTGCTGTCAGCCGTGGGCAGCGGTAGCGTGCCGGCGATGCGGAGGAGTGTTGGACAATCGATAGAGCGGGAGCTAGGGGGCTGACATGGGCCAGGAAGTTCCCGGTGTGGCTTTGGATGTTGGATAGCGCAGAAAGGAATTGTTTCGTAGAGGAATGAGAAAGGAGAGAAGAGCAGCAGAGTGTAGCGTTTCCTGTTGTTGAATCGGAGTTGCGCGGTGACAGGGAAGCATTGCGACGGGATGGCGGAGGAGACTGGTCGACGAGTGGAAAAACGTCGTCCGCGCTTGGCCTGCTAAGCGTCTCCGCCTCCGCTCCCGCCCCCGTACCCGCTCCCGCCTGTCGATCCCCCAGAGGGCTCCGCCGAGAGAGGGGCAGACGGCCACGACATGTTAAGCCCGGTCTGCGCCGAGAACGCGCGTTCTGTTCGACCTTGGCCAGGACTTGACCCTGCCCGCTGCGCCCATGACGGGCATATCCACCTCTGGCATGGGCGAGCGGACGTTGGGTCAACATGGCAAAAGTCGTTTGCAATCTCGCGCCAGGCGCAATGTCGCGGCTGTTTGGAAGCTGGGAAGAGGCTCTGTTGATTGGCAAAATATTCCTTCAAGGCCCTTTGGGCCTCATGGCTGTTGGAATCCCAATGGGGCTCTTGACGATGGGAGGTCATGGTCGCAACGACTGTGCCACAGCAACTGTTGCGCCTCACAGTGGATTAGGCCTGCAGGCGCCGTGATTGTGCACCATGGCATCATCAACCCACAAATGATTGACATGACAACCGCAAAGGATCTTTCCCGCCCTCCTTCAGGCCTCAGGGCCTCGACTGGGTCAATCACACAATCGTCGACAAGATGAGTCTCCATCAGAGAGGAAGTGACCCGTCTACGCAACGTGCTGTTGGCTGTGCAAGCTCGGCCGGGCCGCCGCCCGCTCGCTCACCGAACCGAAGCTAAAATAGCGCCGCGCCGCCGCCGGTCTGCGTCCAGCCGCCCTCTCGTCTCTCCATCGCCGAATAATCAACCTTACAGCAATCTAGATGGGCGGATACGGCGAGCGTAATGGTCTCAGCCACGACAGTCGTCTTCTATCTTCTCTTGCGTTCGCTCCAACTGCACTGCGCTGCTTTTCCTGCGTATGCTGCGAGATGCTTGGCTGCCGCGCCACGCCACCCCGCCCGACCCGAGCCTCCTCGGCCGAGGCGGCGTCAACGACCAACTACATGTGCTCTAATGTAGGAGCTTGCAGTTCGTGCGTGGGCGCTGTGCTGCCCCGCGCTGCGTCTTTCCTTTGCCAACCGTCAAACACTCATGACGGTGGCTAATTACATCAACATGGCCGGCAAACAGACGTCACTCCTGGTAGATTCCAGGTCCGTTTGGGACAACAGCCGAAGACTTGACGGATTTATCTCTTTGCAGATTTTTTTGTACGTCTTTCTGATGGTGTCGGTGGCTTATGATCATTGGTGAGCTAGCATCGCTGGTCAATCTGGGGAGCCCACAGGGCAGCGTCTTGGTTGGGCCTGTGTTTGACGTTTGACTGGCCCGCTGGCAGCCCAGTTGGCGGGCGCCGTCGTCATACCTGGAACCATCAGTCTTTATCGTCGTCTTCTTTGACGGCCAGCTGTCCGATCTTGGCGGTCCATCACATACAAGGAATGCTCGTCATTCGACCAGCGGATCTTGCCCCACAGCGGGCGGATGGATGGTTGATAGACAGCGCGCTGAGACACCCCGCGCCGTCAGTTACAGAACAGAGACCCTGACGCGCGCGCCCCTGATGTGGGCTAGCTGTGAGCCTACCACTTGCATGCAGACTAAAACGGTGGCTGCATACACCGCACTTGGAGCTGCGTAGACGACATGACGGTGTGGGAAAAAAAGGTACGGCACACCGACCGGAGGGCGAAAAGATGGCCCGCCACCACACTTGTTTGGTGTCTACAGCAACCACTCCAGCCAGCAGTCGAGACGACCGATAAAGGACGCAAAGAGGGGACTACGTGAGTGGCTGGACTTGTTCTTCCAAATTCATGTGTGGTGGGGTGGTGCATTGCGCATATGGCTGCCCCCTGCACCTGCAAGCAGCACAAAGGCTCCCGCGCCGCCTCGCCGTCTCGCCTGCGGTCCGCTGTGCATTGGTTTACCTTGGCCATCCAGGTTGCGGCCAGGCACCGCGATGACAATCGCGCAGTGAAGCAGTTGTGGCAGTCGTCGGTGGGCACCCCTCGGACGAGCCAGAGTCGAGTGTTTGGCTCACTCAGCCTCTTTGCGTCGTAAATCACTTCGTCGACCCCTTCCAGCGACGTTTGGCTGCGCTGGCAATTGTTTCGATCGCCATGACCGTCATCTCACGACCGCCGATTCAATGACATCGACTCTGCTTTGTTAGGACGCTGGCCTGGAACGCGCGTCGACTCTCGGACGCTGGCAGGGCAGGGCTGTGGGGTGGAGCGGTCCCTCGCGCCCGCCGCCGCGCGCCACGCCACACGCGTTTCCCTTGATTCGTCACTTCGACCAATCCGCAGACCATGTCACCGAAACCAGGCAGGCGGATTGAAGGATCGAAAGTGGGTCTGCCTGGCAAAAATGACGTTGACGCGGGGTTGCAAAATCACCTCACAGCCTCCCCTGGGGCGGAAATGCCCGTTGGGCGATTCGACAGGCAAACGAGGCCGGCGAGCGACAGATTGCGACGACGAAGACGACGACGACACTCGTTAAGGTGGCAAAGAAGACCAAAGGAAGCAGACAGATGGCGTCGAGGTGAGATGGCTTGCATGAAGGTCGACTTTTGTTGTCGTCTTGCGGGTCGATCTCATGCTATCGGGGACCGAGGCAGGGCAGGCTGTTGTGGTACGAGTCTTGAGCGGTGGTAGGTCGCACCACATCGAGTCACTGATCACGACGAGTGAAAGATTCACTGGAAAGGAGTCGTACCATGTCACGTGTCGACTGCCATCGTGATGAAGAGTCAAGAGGTGTTATTGGACCCGTGATTCCCTTACTTCCTCTGAAGCAAAAGCAGTCATGAGCTCCTTTCAACCCTCATCCACCATCAGCTTACCTGGGCCTGGGCTTGACTTTCGCCTCAATACTCACGCAGTCATGGGCGTGACCTGAAGCAAAACAAACCAAGTACGCACGCCAGACCATGACATCCGCAAATCCGCGGGCGAGCGGATTTACACTGCAGCGGCATAGCCCAGACCTTTGCGACTACCAAGCGCGGGTTTGCGGCTCTCTCCCGCGTCAGTCGCATCGCTCGGTCAGGCCATCGGATAAGTCAGCTATGCCGTTAGTCAATCAAACGCATCCTCCCGTCGGAGGACGACTCATTTCACTGCTGCGACAAGAAGAGCATTGTACTGGGCATGCGCCAATCTCTTCTGTCCCGTCACGCAAAAGGCGCAGCAGAACAGCATCGGTGGTCGGCGCGCGATTGACCGTCGGCCGGGCCTCCAGACGCAACTGCTACAGCCAATTTTGATTTCTCCATGCACTAACTGATCAAAGAGCCATCATCTGCCGTGCTGTTTTCGTCGAGTACTCCCGCTGCTCCGCTGCTGGGCGTTGCAGTGGCAGCGGTGCGCTAACCGGTTTGCCCATCTGGACTGCACATATGCACGTATACATCCATCTGCAGATCTTGAAACCCCAAATAACCGGTGCTTGTTGCTCTGCAGCAGCAGTAGCAGAAGCAAAGACAACACACTGCCTGTTCACGGCACACATGGCCCCCCTGATTGGCGCATGTTGAGCGTTTTTTTTTTTTTTCCTCCCTTTTGCGCCGAGTTTTGGAAGGCTGGCCAGACTGTCAACCATCGGAAACACGACGTCTGAGGTGCAACGATGCGAAAAACCCCTCCGTTGGCGTACTCCGCTGGCGTCGGGCAGTCTGGACGCATGCCCAGAGGGGCGCAGCTTGGTAGTCTCGAAATATTTAACAAAAGGGGTTTGCAGGTGTTGGACCTATGGCGGCGGTGAGGAAGTTCTTGTTGAAGGATTGGTCTGCTGGTGGGTGGTAGTAGCGCCCTGTCTTGATGCGCTTGCACTTGATTCGACATTTTTTGCTTGTCTGGTACGTGGGCAGTCTCGAGCGCGGCCTTTACTATTCGTCTCCTACCCCTTTTTCTTTTTGTTGTGCGAATGGCGGATTCTGTGTAATGTCATGCCGCAACAAGCTGCACGCAGACTCGCTAGCCAACGTTCTTCGACTGTGCGCCACGAAGCTTGCAGCCCGACCGAGAGACGTCTGCTGGCTGTTGGTGGCGTTGGCGCGCCGTGATACACAAAAAGCCATGGCACTTCCCTTCTCGACCAAGCAGAGGCGAGATGCGGGGCGGCGAGACGAGCCAGGCTGTCGGTGGGTGCGGGGCTCTGAAACTCCTGCAATAGCCTTGGCCAGCCCCGTACCAATGGTGCTGCTGTCTCATACGAGGACGTGTGATTGAGAGACACGGCGCTCCTTGTGGGCTGCTCGTCGGTTGAATGGAAGACTCACTTTGCGACCGACTGGGAAATGTGGAATGCAGAAGAAGGGCTTGATTGGTATCATATGTTGATGGTGCAAAGCAACAACGCCAGCGAGAATGCTTGCCCCTCCCAACGCCTCGCTACCCTAGTGTGGTACATCTCCAGACCGCATACAAAACGCCATTTTCTTAGGCCCAACACTCCAAGTCGCTCATGAACACCCTTCTAACGTCTTGGTCCAACTGCAAAAGCATCGTCCCCACGAAAGCGTACAAAAAGCGTACAGAGAAGATACACCTCTTGAAACAGGTTTTAGAATACAGGCAGGCCCCAGCCAAGGCGGAAGAGCTCCCAGGCGAGCCCGGGAGTGTCTCTTACGACGAGTTCCATGTCTTTGCTTCGTGCCAATTGAGGGTGCTCGCGGAAAGATTGGATGACAACATCGCGCAGACCGCGGTCCGAGTCAACAGTCGTCTCGTAGACTTCTGGGATCGAGTCGGCAAACTCGGTCAACGACCAGTAGTGCTCAGCCTGAGCAGCAAACTTGGAACGTGCAAGGTCTTTGAGCCCCGTGATGCCGTACCTGAGTAATGACAAGTCAGCTCAGTGTTCATTGTCGTCGAGTGGGTTGCGGTCAGGGGTGGCGTGGTGGAGTTCAACCAGTAGGCAAAATCCGCAACCATGCGCGCAGCGCAATTGGTGCAAATGCATCACGAGACGAGGGAAGCTTACTTTTCGGCTATGGCATACACCTTTGCGTGGACGACGAGATTGGGCGGCTGTAGAAAGGCGTCGCACTCATCTTCCTCGCAGTCGGACTCGTACGAGTCTAGCAAGCTTTCGTCAAACGTTTGGTCGAGATCGGGCGTAGGTGGCGCCTTGGTGTCGGGGGAAAAGTAGTCTGTGCGGTAATGCGGGGATGGCGAAAGAGGACTAGCAGGAGCCGAGTTATCGGGACTGCTGATCGCCTGTGCTTGCGCTTGAGCCAACAGAGGATCTTCGGCGTGGGCCGGGGCCAGAACAAGGTCTGATGGACGGCGCTTCTGGCAGGACGAGCGCCGCGACATGGAGGCTGGTGATGCGGGGCAAGAGAGCTTGGCCAGTGAGGGAGTTCGCAAGTAATCGAGGTAGTAGAAATCTGCGGATCGGTGAGCGGGTGCTGTGGAGGAGTCGCCTCGTAAAAGACTCACAGTGAATCATGTGCTCCACGGCTTCGTGGTCATCCTCGCTGAGGTCGATGATGCCGGTGACGGACTCCTTCCAAGGATGGCTGCAAGCGCCATCGAAGAAGTGTGATCTTGAGCAGACGACGACCTTGTGGACTGGAAAGCTGCGGTCACCGCATTGGACGATGAGGTCTGAATATTTGGCGCTCTCGTAGAGACTGGAAAGGGTCAGTGACATAAGGAGAGGTGTGGCGGAGAGCGGAACATACGTCGCGAATGCTGCGAGGAGTTCAAAGTTGGCTGACTCCATTGTAGAAGTGCGATGCGATGGAGAGAAGAGATGGTGTTGAGTGTGTGCTGTGGTTCTGTAGAGGGGTGATGGCGAGATATCTTTGCCGTGGGGAGAGCGGGAATATATCTACTCGCAGGCTCTGGTAGGTAGCTGCCCATGCGCAGCTGCAGGCGTCGTGGGGGAGATCGACAGGGTCACAGGCGGCTTGGCGCGTTATGCTGGCAGGACCGGGAACATGTCGAAAGCCAATGGTGGCGCACGATAGTAGCGCAAGGATGAGGGGTAAAGGATCAGGGAGGGCCTGCAACGGCGGCCTTGGCCATGCGGCCAGTCTGCAAAATGGCCAATTTGGTGCCAATTTCCAAGCCCATGCTGTGGCTGTTCTCCAGACGGGGCTGAAGCAAAGGCCAAGCGAAATAATTTGCGACCATGGACGCTGGCTCGTCAATTGGCCAACGAACAGTCACACGTCGAGAGGCTTTGCAAAGAGCTTGCGCAATCCTGACGAGGGCGAGTGACATGGTCCAGCGGAGCCAGGTCAGACGATGGAGCAGTGAGCGGCGGCCAGTGGCGCAGGACCGAGACCAGAGGGACAGCTGTCAGGTGCTGCGAATGGAGTCGAGCGTGGCGAGCGGCAAAGGCGCGTCAGGCTTGCCCTGTCGAGCGGGAGGAGCCCTCGACCGATGGAGTCGATGTCGTCGTTGGGTGCGAGACGAATGGGAAACAGAACTGGCGACGACGCGGCATGGCAAGCGAGCGTGCGAGGGCCCGGCCGAGCTCTGAATCTTGCCATGCCCGTAGGGAGGGAGATGCTGGCCTGGCACGGGAGAGCCGGTTTGTCGGTCGTGGGGAGGTTGGGATTAGCTGGATTGGGCGTGGTGAGTCTTGGGGAGCGGATGTAGACGCCGAAAGACGTGGCCGCCTGATCCGACGCGCCGAGAATCAAGTCGTGGCCTGTCGCCTGTTCGGATTTGCCTGAGGCCACTTCAGCCTGACAGCCTGAGCCCAGGTCATTCCGCTCCGCTCGGGGTCGGTCGGCGCCATCCGCCCCACGTGACGCCCCCCGGCACTCTCCGTCTGGTACGTCAGTGACCACTGACAGCCACACCTCACACCATCCCATCACCTCTCTCACCATCTCACCCGTCTGGCGCACGCAGCATCTGCTCCTCCGATCCTTCGCTGCACCCTCTTCCCGTCCTGGCCTCGTCTGCCTTTGCTCCCATCTCCCCTTAATTGGCCCACCCATGGGCGACTACAAGCTCTCCGCTCAGCTGCGGGGCCACGACGACGATGTGAGTTGTCTGAATCCCAAGCCCGAGACCGCCTCTGCTCACCACCCTCATTTGTGCAACCCCAGGTCAGGAGCGTAGCCTTTCCAGATTCCTCCTTTGTCGTCTCGGCATCACGAGATGCTTCCGTGCGCCTGTGGAAGCTGCTGTCCAACACCCCGCCCACCTTTGACTGTACCATCGTCGCCCGCAGCACCGCCTTTGTCAATTCGCTCGCCTTCGTTCCCCCGTCCTCGACATACCCGGATGGCCTGATCGTCTCGGGAGGCAAGGACTCGATCATTGACGTCCGTCAGCCAACTCGGACCCTGCAGGACAATGCCGAAGCTCTGCTGCTTGGCCATGGACACAACATTTGCACTCTGGATGTGAGCCAAGACGGGCGCACCATTGTCAGTGGCAGTTGGGATCAAGAAGCACGCGCCTGGACACTGGGCAATTGGGAGTCGTCGGCCGTCTTACGCGGCCATCAAGGCAGTGTGTGGGCGGTGCTGGCCTACGACAGGAAGATAATCATCACCGGTAAGTTCGCCCCGGCCCGCGCCCCCAAACACCTCATCCGTACTACCGAGATGACTGACTATGACATCAGGCTGCGCCGACAAGCAGATCCGCTTCTTCACCCACGACGGCAAGCTCCTCAGATCCATCCAAGGTTCCTCCGACGTCGTTCGTGCACTATGCCGCCTACCCCCGAGCCATCCCTCTGGCGCCCAGTTTGCCTCTGCCGGCAATGACGGCATCATTCGACTCTGGACAATCGAAGGAACTCAGGTAGCAGAACTGCACGGCCACGAAAACTTCATCTACTCGATCGCAGCACTCCCCGATGGAGAGCTTGTCAGCAGCTCGGAAGATCGCACACTCAGGATTTGGAGAGGCGACCAGTGTGTGCAGACCATTACACACCCCGCAATCTCGGTCTGGTCGGTTGCCGTGTGCCCGGCGAACGGAGACATTGTTTCGGGGGCCAGTGACCGCGTCGTGCGAGTCTTTAGCCGGAATCCCGAACGCCAAGCAGATGCGGCAAGCATCAAGGAGTTTGAAGATGCCGTCAAGGACAGCGCCATTCCACAGCAACAAGTCGGCAACATCAACAAGGAGAATCTTCCCGGCCCGGAATTCTTGACGGCCAAATCCGGAACCAAGGAAGGCCAGGTTCAGATGATTCGGGAAGCCAATGGCAATGTGTCAGCATACACCTGGTCGACTGCCGCTGCGCAGTGGATCAACGTCGGCACAGTCGTGGACGCCGCCGGCAGCAGTGGAAAAAAGATCTCTCACAACGGCCAGGACTTTGACTATGTTTTCGATGTCGACATTGAAGACGGAAAGCCGCCGCTAAAGCTGCCCTACAACCTCTCTCAAAACCCATACGAAGCTGCCCGGAAATTCATCGAAGATAATGAGCTGCCTCTCTCGTACCTTGACCAGGTGGCCAACTTTATCGTTACCAACACACAGGGCGCAACTCTTGGCCAGAGCTCCGCGGTGACTCAAGCCCCAGGCTCGGACCCTTGGGGCACAGAGTCAAGATACCGACCGGGCGAGATCGATGCGCCAGCGCCACAGCAACCTCCACCGGTCTCCAAGCCCAAGATTCTCCCGCAAACACAATACCTCAAAATCGACACGGCCAACCTCAAGGTGATTGAGAAGAAGATTGGCGAAATCAATGAGCAGCTGCTCATGGAAGGGCGCAAAGACGTGTCGTTGAACCCCAGCGACGTTGGCACTCTCTCGACAGTCTGCCGGCAGCTGGACTCGCCGAGCGCCAAAAATGTCACACCGGCTGGCATAGATCTCGCCCTCAAGATTGCGACCACCTGGCCCGTCGATAAGCGCCTCCCTGGACTCGACCTGCTGCGCTTGTTTGCAGCAAAAACACCTGCTCTTGCCACCCACACATCCTCTGGAAATGCAACGCTTGTCGACATACTTCGCGATGCAGGCATCTTTGCACCCGAATCGCCGCCCAACAACGTCATGCTTGGCGTGCGCATTTTCGCCAACCTCTTTTCGACGGAGGAAGGCCGTGCCGTCGTCGATGGCACCTTTGACACCCTGCATCCCCTGATCCGTCCATTCATCAAGACCCATTCTTCCAACCGCAACCTCATCACGGCCATCACGACACTCTACATCAATTTTGCAGTTTTGCTTACCAGCCCGAGCAACGACGTCAACCGCGCCATGACGCTGCTGTACGACCTGATTGAGATTATCAATCAGCTCGAAGAGGGCGAGGCGCTTTATCGCGCTCTCGTGGGCGTTGGCACGGTGTTGACCCTCGGCGAAGACTTTCGGACTCACGCCAAGGACACTTATGACTTTGAAAAGGTGTTGGTGAGGGTGGATCAGATCAGCAAGGAGGAGAGGATCAAGAACGTCGTCGCCGAGATGAGGGACGAACTGTCGGAGAAATGATGGAGCGGCAGGAAAGAGCTAGGTCATTTTGACGTTGGCAATCATCACTTGCGACGGAGTCTCGTGTTGATCTAGATAGAGAGAAGGCATGAGTAACCATTATCACTGGGAGTGTGAGCCCTCGAGCTTGGCCTCGTTTGTCCAATATCCAATATCATCCCACTCAAACGTCTCGCCGTCGGCTTGTTCCCTTGGAAGCATAATGAAGCCTCCGTCCTTGTACATGCGCACGCTCAACTTTCCATGTTTCGCGCAACGCTCGCCTATGCTGGTGTTAGCCAAGTACGTCTCCGAAGAAAGAGGTCAAACTTACAGACGGTCTTTTTGACTTCAATTTTACGGCCCAATTTGCTGATGGCCAGGGAGTACATGCACACGGCCGGTTTGGCCAGTCCCAACTCGGTCCGGAAAACCTGCCTTCTTATTGGGGAATATGTCTCCAGCAGGGCACGAAACTTGGCCTCGACATCGTCCGGTAGATCGCTGAAGGACTTGTTGCCGTCGCCACACTTCAGCTGAAGCTTTTCAAAAAAGGCTTCTTGAAAAGCCGCAACGTCCTCTGTGTCGACCTCGGTCTTCTTTGGTTTGGACTTGGCCGGGGCAGCGGGACCAGGAGCAGGAGCGGAGCGGGCGGGACGGGCGGGACGAGCGTGAGCAGTCTCATCAAGTTGTACCATTTCTGTGTTGGAAGATTTCGACCCCGCCAACCGTAGGAGGCGTGCGTGCAGCCACAAAGTGACAAGTCAAGATGGCACTAAATTGCCCAGACAGACCGCTTACGAGTCTGAAAGCGAGGACAGTGACGAGGAAGACGAGGACCTGGCTCAATAGGGTGCTGGCGACGGGGGTGGAGACTGAGGATGAGTGCTTTGCTCAAAACACCCCTCAGCCGACGATTGATGGCCAAATCACGCAATTCTGTTGAGCCTCTCTCGAATTCTCGTCCTGTGTTCCCGGCTCTGGGAATATCGTCCGCCAAATTCCCTACGAACCCTCAAATAGCGCTGGCGTTTGGCTCCCTTGATCACAACATGGCGAAAGCTTCCCTTGGGATCCGTGAGGCCTTCCAGCACTCCTCCCGGTCTACCCTGACACCATTGCGACTGTCATTTCATCAGTCAGGCAAACATGTAGGCGACAGTCACGTGCAGTAATTCTCAAGCTCGTCACTCTCTGAACAAGTCGTCCCATCGCCTCGCGCTCCGCGTCAAAATGCGGATGTGAAAACGTCTACCTCTGGCCGCTTGACGTTACCATTTGACGCCAGTTGAGTGAGCTCCGCTGTCATGGTTTAGCTTTTTTCTCGGTTTGCGGCTCGGCTTGTTCTTCTACTCCCGCCCACGCTTGTGGGCTCAAGGCAGCCTTCCTCAGGCATTTGTTGCCGGTGACTGCGTGGGATGTCCTGCGCTTATTGTTGGTGGCCAGCAACAAATGCTCGAGGCTCACACATGAGATTCGTTGAGTGCCCAGCCTCGGAATCGTCATCAACCGGATCGCTGGAATCTACTCAGAAGGCCACAGCTTAGTCTGCATGATTACTTAGCCCTCTCCGCTGCACGTTGAGGCGCGACCTTCACCATCCCGAAGCTGAAGCAGATCTGCACACTTGACCAAGCGCTGCTTTTGCAGATGCTGTCGACTGCTCCAACCTCGCTGACACCGAGATGAAGACGTATAGAGCAACCATGTCTAACTTGCCGACCGCACTCGTGCCACGAAACTCTTGTCCGTCTTCTAAGATCAGCATACTCCGACGTCGTGACCCTTGTCGTCTAGGGCGAAGCAGAACTCCCGCCGCGAAACTTCTCCCTCATAGCCTCAGTTACTCCGTCACAATCTAAGCTCAAGCATGTCGGCGTTGTGAGCTTCGTTCTCCCCAAAACTCCTGCCGCGAAGCGCCTACCTCATGTTCTCGGTAGCACAGTCGATGCAGAAAGAAAATGAAACGAGCAGTCGTCAGCAATTACAGCCACGCATCCAGTCGTCCGCGGTCACGGCCACGCCTAGCGAGCAATCGTCTGCTCTCTTGGCGAGCCGTCGTCCATACCCAGCTGGAAACGGGAAGTTTTAGCGGGGTAAGCGTGCACTGGAAGTAGTAGGAAGCAGCTGGATGAAAAGACTAAGGAAGTGTAAGAACACTTTAGTTCACGCTCAACCCGCGAACAACAACGTCTAATGCTGGGACGGCGTGACAGCACGACAACATGCCTGCGTGGCTGCCACTCAACAGCATGATAAACTCGCGACTTCTTCATGGATTTCGATTCCTCCCAAGCGTCATAAAAAACTTAATCGACGCGCCGCCGCTCGCCCGCCATGGCGTAAGCCTCAACTCTGCCTTTTTTCACCGCTGTCTCTGATATATCCGACCTCGTCTAGGGTTAGGGTTAGGGTTAGGGTTAGGGTTAGGGTTAGGGTTAGGGTTAGGGTTAGGGTTAGGGTTAGGGTTAGGGTTAGGGTTAGGGTTAGGGTTAGGGTTAGGGTTAGGGTTAGGGTTAGGGTTAGGGTTAGGGTTAGGGTTAGGGTTAGGGTTAGGGTTAGGG
>JBBPBF010000072.1:0-56535 GCA_038051015.1 Phyllosticta paracitricarpa
CTAAGTAGGAATACCCGGCTAAAGAATCTTATATAATAAGGTGTAATTCTTAGTATAATATTAGTATAGGATTATTATAGATAGATAGTTTATCTAGGCTCTTTTTAGGTAAGGGGGGGCTAAGAACTAGCCTTCCTACTATTATCTAAGTAGATAGGTAGCATGAAGTAATAGTAAGAAAAGGAAGGGGGATGGGAAGAAGATATATATAGAAAAGTAAATATAGTATAGGGTAGTAGGTAAGGTAGATTATATATACTCTACTATAGCATTCTAGTACTATCCCTAATAGTACTATTTTTAGTTAGTATTATATAATACCTTTCCTAGCACCTATAAAGGTAAAAAAAGCCTTAGTCTACTATTTACATATATTATACCCTAGTAGATACCTTTATCTAACATATAAAGTTAAGTATAAATTATTAACTAACTTCTCCTTAGAATAGCTCTCTATAGGGTATAGAGGCTATTTTCCCTCTATTATTATTATACACCTTAAGTACTTCCTATATAGCTTCTCTCCTAGTAGAGCTATAGAGTAGGTAGTTACTAATAAGATAATATAGTATTTATTAGGTAGTATTATTATAGCTATAATTATTCTAGTCTATCTTACTAAACTATAATAGGTAGGCTTTAAAGTAGCTATAGTTTAGTTATAGTTAGAAGTAGACTAATACTTCTAGTTATCTATACTTAGGAAGTTAGATAGATATTCTTAGTATAGATAGAAAGTTATATATATATAACTCCTAGAATAGTATTATCTATACTTTCTAGTATTATATAGTATATACTATCTATTCTACTATAGTTCTTTATTATATGCGCATTCTAAGTAGGGTAGTACTTAAGTTATTATTCCCTAGGGTTAACCTAGTAGCCTCCTTTATAAGGGTATCTACTTATAGGTTTCCTCTAATCCCTATATAGCCTAGGGCCTATAAGAAGGTAAGACTACCTTATCTAGCTATAATTAAGTAGGTAGGAACTCTACTACTAGGCCTTCTAACTAAAGAAGAGTATCCTATATAATTAATCTAAATACTTTCTTATCTAAGTAGAAACTCTATTTAATAGGTGTTATTTATGAAGAATTATAAAGTATATGTAAAAGTATTTTCTCCTAGGCTTACCTCTTTCCTATTACTTTTTTAACTACTATAGAGTGTTAAGTACTTATATTATTTAATAAAAGCATCCTAGGTACCTCTAGTTAGTTATACTTATAACCTATATTAGGGTCTAGATTAGGTGAATGATATGTAAGCCGTGTAATTTATTCTATTTCCACTAAGTTTAGTCGACTGTAAAGTCCCTTGTCCCCTTCGAATGCCGAGCTGCTCCACTCCACCAGCCTTACCCCTTAATCATGGCGGACAGCCCCAACTCCAGCTCGCCTCATCCTGCCGGATCCACCTCCACGGCCGAACTCGTTACAAGGTTACACTCACTCGTCCACCCGCTGCTTGTGCTCCATGACCTCTCGAACCTCTGGCTCACCTTTCTCAGGCCTCCCCTCCGTAGTCTTAGTCCGAATGGAGCTGCTCGTCCAAAACCAAGTCCCATTTCCGCCAAGGGCTTGACTGTCGTTGCGACAGTGCGATCACGGCGTGGCTACAATGTTGACCAGGCATCTTGCGCTTACATCACAGATAGCTGACAGGATTGGAATTGAGCTCACCCGGAGGCCAGCGGATGCGCCCATCTTGATGCGGAGCCCCGCCCGCTTTCAGATGGACATCAGTCACCACGTCATTGCATAATGAAGAAGATTGAAGCCAACAGTTTTTATTCTACCGAAACCAGCAACATTAGACGCATCCTTGCAATTTCAGAAGAGCAACAGCGCCAGAGCAACCTCCGTGTTTCTGCCAGCCCACAGCCAGCAAAGAGCGAGCAGTAGCGCTACCAGTACAGACGAGGTCTGTCTTGACCACCGACCGCTAAGCAAAAGGAAAAAGCAAATCCTCAACAGAACAAGAGCAGCCTCCGTATTCCTGCCAGCCCACAGCCGGCAAATAGCGAGCAGTAGCGCTACCAGTACAGACGAGGTGTCTCTGAACCACCGCCGGGAGAGGAAAGAGGAGCAGAACAGCGCAAGAGAGTGATATCAATCCTGCCCATACCAAGCCGGAGCCCAGCAGTGCTGCCATCATCGCCAACAAGGATCGATGCTTTGTGCTTGCATTTTTTGTTCTTTTTTTCTTTTCTTTTTTTTTCTGGGTGGTTGTTTTTTCGTCACTCAGAAGGACAGTGCATGAGTCGAACGATTGGAGAGAATGCATGCGAAGAAGAAGTCGACGGTCGAAGTGCCGAAAAGAGCAGAGCAGCATTGGGATTACTTCTCTTTCTGCTTCTCGGCTTCGGCGTCCCAGACGTCGACAATCGGGGTTGGCTCTCCGAATTCGATCAAGCCAACCAGGTGATCCGGAATTTGGTCAGAACTCCAGCCGAGAAGCTCGCGAGTTGAGCCTGGGAAGCCTACCGACATAGTGTCGGGAAGATTGTTGTAATCCGGATGGAAGGGTTCTGTGCTTGACTGGGTGAGAGGGATTTCCGGAGTGCTTTGGATCACCGATCTTCCACACTCCTTCTGCAACTTGCGGATTTGTGCGGTCATTCTGTCGAAAAGAATGTGGTGGTCAGGCGGGGCCTCGGTACGGCCAGTGAAGACGTGGCGGACCCAAAACAGCACACATTCGCGGTACTTAGCCAGGGAGTGATACTGGATGCGCTCGTTGCTCTGATGGGAGCGGGGCCTGGCTTTGAGAAAAGTGGCGGTCATGAAGGATTGGAGCTGGTGGATGAGCTTGGGGACATCCGAAGGGAAGGCGGCCGCCATCAAGACGTCGTCCGTGCTGTTTTGGTGCTCTCTCCTGAGCAACCAATTTCTGAGGAATCCGAGATACATCTTCAGGACATAGTCCTGACGGTGCTGGGCCTTGGGCGACTGCCAGCGCTCATTGGGAGCAGCTTGCAGAGAGTCGATCTCTTCAAGGAATTCGAATATCTCAGCATCGTCCTCGTCGGTTGTGACACGATCGAGCACGTCACGCAGCGATGGGCGATGGCGATACGTAGCCATCTTGGTCGAGCGTCCGCGTACTTGTCGAGCGGCGTCGTGAGTGTCAGGCGGCATCAACAAGCGGGGGGTGAGCGAAGTTGTGCAAGAGGGGTGGTGTGGACGGAGTAGAGCAGGCTGGGTAAAGAAGAAGAGTGACAGTCATAAAAGCTGGGTTGTCAGTAGCAACGAGGCAGAGGAGGGTTAGGAGAGGAGGTTGAGAGGTTGAGAGGTTGAGAGGTTAAGAGGTTGAGAGGTTGAGGCGGAGGGTTGGAGAGGCAGGAGCGTTGTGGTAGTTGTGGGTGACGGGAGCAAAAGTCCACAAACAACCGCCATCGAAACAATTTTTTGCGCCGCCGTTCAAAACAGACAGGAAAAAAATTGCCCCTACGGCGCGCCCACAGTAGGTCCGCCGGCAAGCAAAAAATCCAGTCACCTCTGGCGGTTCCTCGACGCTCACAAACACCACCACGCGTAGCCGAGTCTCTACTCCTCCACAACCCTCTACCGCATCCTTCCACCACCATTTCCCTCTATCATCACCACCCTTTCCTCGCTTACTTCCAGCAACACACCTCGAGTACGTCTCTATCCTGATGACTGCCCTCTCTTCCTTGCTGACATTCTTCCCAGAGGCGCATCCTTAAGGGCTGTCCACCACAAGACTTGCCCTCGGCAAACAACACTAAGGTGCGTTTACTAAGTGTGACATGACGCGCCCCTCTTACTGACAGTCGTTTCAAAAGGACCGTACTCAAGGAATCTTCGCAACAAGGTCTTCTTCTCCAACAACCTCAAGGTACGTGGGCGAATCTTCCGTGACGCGTGTTTCTTGCTAACTTTTTGCCTCAAGATCACCACCGTCAAGGCTCTTTTCAACCACCAACCCCGAATCTCTCATACATTTTCGATGTAAGTCGACGGACCAACCACTGCTTCTTGAGTCCACCGTGCTAACGCTCTGGTGGCAGCCACAATGTCCGGTCCCGTTGATCCCGCGCTGTTGTCCACGGCCGGCGCTCCTGGCGCCCAAGTCACCAGAGAGCCCTCTGCGGCTGGTGCTGCTGCCAGTGCCGCCGAGCCCTCCGCCGCCGGCGCCACTGGCGGAAGCGACGAGGCCTCGACTGCTATGCAGGCCATCAATGACATTATCTTGAGCCTGTCTGCTGTCAATGAGACCGTCAAGTGGCTGAACCCGACGGATCCCGCCCTGTTGAGCTTTTCGGAACAGATCAACCACAACAACATGACCGTCATGTCGGGCCAGCTCAACACGGTCATCAAGATGCTCTATGAGCTCGCCAAAATCATGGTCGACAGGCCAGCCCAGGGCGGCGGCCACACGGACAGGACCAGGGCCCGCGTGGCTTCTCTGACCCGCGCCAATGATTGGAAGAGGTCCCTCATGAACAGCAACGCCAAGAAGGCCCTTCTGACCAACATCTTGGATGCCTTCGTCGACACGGGCAAGGTCCCCCACTTTGTCGACAGGCGCGGCGCTCAAAGCTCCTCCAACAGCACGGGCGCGGACTTCCATGAATTTGCCCTGGAGTTCTTGGAAAAAGAAGATAACGTCGAGACGGCCGAGATTGCCGATGCGATTGCCATCGTCGAGTTTCTGAAGAGTGTTGACAGCGAGGACATGGGCGCCCTCTACGTCTTGATCTGCAAGACTCTCAAGACCAACAAGAAGCGTAAGAGGGCCGACGAAGAAGAAGAAGAAGAGGAGGAAGAAGAGGAAGAAGAAGAAGAAGACAGGGACGATGACTACGAGGGCGGTGGCGACGATGGCGATGGAGATCAGACCATGACCGGAGCAGGTGAGGGATCCGACACTCCTCGAGGCCGTAGCACCACCCGCCGTGGCCCGGGCCGTAGCGCCTCTTCCGGTGGAGGTGCTGGTCGTGGACACGGTTCCGCTGTCACCACCCCTTCTGCTGGTCCTGCCGCCGGCACTCGTTCCAGGGCCACCATCGCCAGTCGTGGCCATGGCCGCGGCGCCTCTCAGGGCTCTTGGACCTAGTCCTGTCCTTGTCCCTAGACATCTGGTGGATGGTTGCTCAGCTTCTTGAATAGATGAGCACTGTGCGAGAGCACGGTGGACAAGACTCGGACTTGTTCAGACTTGGAGGAGGGGACAAGAAAAGATCGAAAAAAGGAAACCAAACCCGGAGAGAGAAATAAAAAAAAAAAAAAAAAAAGGCTCAGTTGTACTCAAAGGTCTAGGATAGATCTCCACTTGGGTAGAAGGAAGGCTGCGGCGTCAGCTCCTCATTATTGGTGCAACATGCTTGTGATTGTCGTGGTGTTGATGACCTGACGTCTTGGTCGGCACGGCCTTGCGACGACTTGGCGGGCCAGAGCGGAGCGCCCATGCCGTAGACTGTTAGTGATGCCGCGGCGATTTCCTTCAGCCCGGGCAGTTGTTCACGGTAATGGCGATCTTGCGGCAGCCTCGTCGCCTCTATTCCAGCCCCACGGCGTATGAGGGCCGCCAGCCTCTCATCGTGTCATGGTTGTATTGAATGGCGCCTGAGGTAGCGGTCTCATGGTCATCTTTCACCATCAGCGGGCTCGGCTGTTTGTTGGCAGCTGGTAGTCGGCAAGGATTTCGCAGCCATCTCTCACCATGGATGGGTCGTGTCTATGACATGGTGCTATCGCTGGCGTTGTTGTTGTTGGTAGGCGGTTGCGGAGCCTGGGGCGGCGAGTAGTGGCCGTGGCTCTACCAGCTCCAGTCTGTCCGCGGCCCGGGTGCGCTACCCGCCTGTTGGTCCGGCGAACAAGCCCAGTACACCACCAATCAAAGCAATCGCCAGCACGACAGCACCCCGTCTATAAAATTTCTTCAAAGCATGTCATTATAGATGCGATGCTTCTGATTCTCATGGTATCATTTTTATGGGCGTGTGATTTTTTCCCGTGGTGCTAGGCCTTGCGCCATATGCTAATAGCACCATTCACTGCGTTGATGGCTAGCAGCCCAGCCAGTAAAACAGCACCAGGTCGGTAAATTTTTTTCATGCGTCTTTTGATTAATGCGATGACTACGGTCTTTTCCTTTGGGGTTTTTTAGGCGTCTGACTTTTTACCGCGGTGCAAAGTTGTGTGTGCTGCCGATAGCACCTCTCCTAGGTTAACAGCTAGCAGCCTTAGTCGCAGGAACAGCACCACGTCCATCTTAGATTTGTTTATTCTTGCTTTGAGTTTAATCAATGTCATGATTCCCTGGCTCTATTTTTTGCTTTGTTTTGGACGGCCAAATCTTATCATGGCGATGACGGACGTATGCTGGCCGCTACCATGTTTCGTCTTAACGTGCTTCCGCCAGCAGCCTGGCCAGCACAAGCAGCACCAAGCCGACCACATTTTTCCTTTATTATTTTTTAATACCCGCTTTGGATAATCCAGTCATTCTGGGTCTAATATTCGTCCCTTTTTTAGCGACTGACTTTTGTTGTGGTGGATGGAGGTGTACTGGCTATTGACCGCACCCATCTCTCCTAGGTCAACAGCCCGCCGCCCACTTGCCAGAACGAGCAGCACCACGTCCACCACAATTTGTTTTTTCTTTGTTTTTCACACGTGCTATGGATAATCAAGTCATTGCGGCTCCGTCTTGACTCTTTTTCTAAGTGCCTGATTTTTGTTGTGGTGGATAGAGGTATGCTGGCCGTCAACCGCACCCACCAAGCCGGCAGCCCAGCCACAACGTCTTGAATTATTTTCTGTCTCGTAAAAGGGCTTAGAGAAATGACTTTGCCAACTCGGTATCTATTTCTTTCATGTTTGCATTTTTTCCTTCTTTTTCCAGTGCTGGACATGAGTTGCCTCTCACAGCTCCCGTTGGCTGTAACCCAGCTAAGGGCTAAGAGTGCCATTATTGCCGTTTCTCGCTGGGTACCTTGTTTGACAGGGTCTTTTTGTGCATGATTCATCTTTGAGGTTTGTGAGTAATGATTTAGTCACGTTTCACCTGCTGTATCGCGTTGAGTAGTTGCGTCGCGTCCACATGGCGAAGATTTCGCGTCGAAAGTTGCGTCAAAAGTCGCGTTGAAAGTCACGTTAAAAGTCACGTAAAAAGTCACGTCAAAAGTCGCATTGAATGTAAACAGCATAAGAATGTCATGCTGAGGATGTCATGTCAAGAGAATTTCGCGTCAATTAAATGCAGTGTCGACAGGTTGCGGCATGCAAAGAGTGTCGCATCAATAAGAAGTCGCGTCGAGAAGATATCTCGGGTTGTCGATTGAGATTTGTGGCTTGAGATTGTTGATGTTATCGAGGTTGTCGAGGTTGTCGAGGTTGTCGAGGTTGTCGCCGTGTCGCCGTGTCACGCCGTCGTCCCCATTAAGTGTGCACCTTCTTCACCCACCTACCGTTACACACAATAACTTGCTCATATGGTCGTAGATGCTAGCGCATCTGCTTCCCTTTTTAGTCTACCCATTCCTCAGTTCTTGCTCAAAGGTCGCGGATGTAAGCGTGTTCACTTCCCTCTTTAGGTTAGTCATTCGCTCGTCTCAGTGGGAACCTGCTTCGCAAGTTCCCACCTCAACAAAGTCGTAAAACAAACTTATTAAACGGGTTATGAGCCTGGGTTCGACTTCCAGAGGCGTCGCTCATAACTGATTTTTTCTTTTTTTGCGTTTTGGAGTGCATTGGTTATCACTGTTGTGTATTCAGGAGAAAGGGAGTGGTGGACAGGCTACCTACATTAGCAAAGGCGCAGGCGGTCGAACTACTACCACCACTACCACCGCCACCACTGGCAGCAAGCGGTGCGGATGTGTTGCAGTGACAAGGGTTCAATGAATGACTTGATTGGTCGAAAAAAATTCGGATGGCTGGTGAGTGTGGCATATCTAACAGCCGCGGCAAGAAATGGAGGCAACGGAATGAGAGCCAGCGAGAGACTCTCACCAAGCGAGGTACTCTCCCGCTGGATTTCAGCGTCAACGAGTTACAATAATTATTTTCCAACTCCCAACTAGGCAACCGGCTAAAAAGTCTCACTTCTAGCCTTCTGACCCCAGTCTCTGATGTTAAATCTGTATGTATATACGAGGCTGCGCCTTAGTAAGAGGTGTCGCAAGGGGATTCCAGCTATAGCAGACGCCATGATCAGTTTCCTGCAGAAAAATAAAGACAAAACCAATCAACATCCATCAAGGAGCGACTTCTGCTGTGCCGAACAAGAAGGTTTGAAAAATCGCTGTTCTCATGGAAAAGCAATGAGATCAAAGCTCGATGCGAAAAGTTTGTAGCGGAGCGACAAGACGAGAGAATATCCAGGGAAAACGAGGACGCGGATAAGGAGCATTCGACCGCCCGTCTGGTGATGAAGACGGCACGGGTGGAGTTGGGTTTGGGTGAACGAGGGGCTTGGCTTTAACAGCATCCCTGCCACCTGCCAACTCTTTCCATCTGTGCACCAACACAACCTCAACATTGACCTCACCACACTCCAAGGACACGACATGAAATCAGACTCGAAATATGATGATGCTTCTGGAGGTCGGCTACTACAATTGCCGACTCCGCCTGCGCGGGACCAACTCCGCGATCGACGAGACGAGAGCGACTCTCCAACATTCTTCTTGAACTGGGCTCAATTTAGGCGACTTGGCCTCAATAGTCTTTCGAAGGATTCAGGGCGTGAATGACGGCTATGGCGTCCACCGTTCAACAGCCACATTGGCTGGCCTCAGCTGGGGTCGCCTCGGCAGCAAGCTGTTTCTCAGCCCCGTCGACTGCAGATGTCGCAATCAAGCTCAGGATTGTCTGTTCCATCGTTCCAGCCGGCGGCTGGCATCTCTGGAGATAGCGTCCCAGAATTGGAGCTGTCCAAATGGCCTGTCTTTGTCCTGTGGCCTCTCACTCTGCCGAAAACTCACACACGGCTACCAGAACTGCCCCAAAGGCCGAAGGCAACAAACCACTCTTCAGCGCCCAACTCCTTACTTGTAGTCTCGCGCAACAGAAAAATGCTGTTTGGAAGAATTGTTTCCCAGCTGCGAATCGACTAGCAGATTTCAAGGGTCCAGCCAGCTTCTTCGCGGTTCCGGGCGTGAATTTCTTAGCCGTTTGCAGCGGAAGATTTCCCGTGACCTTCATACAGGGCTAGAACATGGCAACACGCAAGATGCAAGAGACTGGAAGTAAAAAGAAAGTATGTCTTCGAGTAGCATGTGAAGTGCAACAAGAACAATACTCAACTAGAAAACAGAGTCGAAAATGAGCGCCGGTTTGACTTGCGCTGAAGCAAAAGTGGACCCGTTTCCAGCTTCCCTGCGGATTCAAGACTCCGTCAAAGTTTGCCGGAGTGGAACATCGAAATTCTCCAGGAGCTGCAGGATGAGAGGGCTGGGCAACCGTACTTGAGCGATGGACAATTGAGTCCCGTGTCATCCATCTTCAAATCATCCATCTCCCAGATTTCGCTTTGTCGATGATTGGTACCTTCCATTCCGCTTTTGGAAAACGATTTTGCTGTGGAGTGCTAATGCTCACCCTAGTGTCCGACCTGGCCAATCAATGCTGACATGTCTGGGGAAAACGACGGTACTCTACCGCACACTATTCCCCAATTTTAGCCTGGCAGCTATACGGGCTGGCCTTCGTACTGGCTTGCCCTCGACCCTCTGTTTGGCTCTTTTCTTCATCACCGGGACTTGTTTGGATCGACGAAGGGTCTAGAGGCATGTCGATGGGTGGCTATGTCAGGGTCCCACATTCAAGACAGGTGCCGCTCTTTTTATTGAATAAGAAGAGTAGCGGCTGGCATACCCTTCTTGCTGCTCTTTTTGCAACGCGCCAGCATGCCAGGATCGGCAGATTTCACCCATGCGCCTGCGGTCAGAGGCACGGTGATTTATGTCGTGCTCATCATATCCCTGCTGGTCGTTTGGGTCACAACATGCCTTCGATTCTATGTCAGAGCAATCAAGATCAAGTCATGGGGTGTCGACGACTGGTGGATGATGCTGACCTGGGTAAGTCGTACAAGACTTTAGCGGTTGAACTGCGTTAACGCATCATTTTCCAGGCGGCTTTCACTGCCATGGGAATCTGCATGATACTGCTCGCCTACAGCGGTTTCGGCAAACACATTTGGAAAGTTCCCACGAAATGGATCATCTTCGGATTCAAGGTGAGGGTTTCCTCGACCTCGCGTGTTGAACCATCTAACAATCAAAGGCATACCTCGCCGCTGAACTCACATACATCCTCTGCGTTGTGTTTCTCAAACTCTCAGTCTGCGCTTTTTTCCTCCGTCTCACGAATCTCAAGTGGCAAATATGGACAGTTTGGGTCCTCATCGCCGTCAACAGCATCTACTCCATCGGGTACTTTTTCCTCATACTCAACCAATGCTCGCCGATATCACATCTCTGGGACCAAATCATTCTCAAAAAGGGCTCTTGTCTGCCAGAGAGCACGATTCTTGGCGCAAGCTACGCGCACAACACCATGTCTATTGTGTCGGATTGGATCCTGAGCACGCTGCCCATCTTTCTCCTGAGAAATTCCAAGTTGAAGAAGCAGGCCAAAATCATCATCATCGTCCTCTTGTGCCTGGGGTACTTGTAAGTGGTTGCTCACTTCAAATTGGCAACTCGCTAAGACGACGCAGCTCGAGCGTGGCGTCCATGATTCGCATGTCGTCGCTTCCGACGCTGAATCGGACGTTGGATTATACATGTGGGTCTCAACTTGGATATTATCCTTTCGGACAACAACTGACTCGCCACAGTCACGGTCACGCCCATCGCCATCTGGTCGGCAGTTGAAGCGGCGGTTGGCATTCTGGCCGCAAATCTGGCGACATTCCGACCACTGCTCAGCTCATACGTGCAGACGGTGACGACACTGGACAGCATAGACTCGCGACGGGGAGGAACGAGTACATCGCGCATGTCTGGATGGCGTCGTGGCAAGAGTCAAGAGAGATTCACCCTCAACAGTGAGGGACACGACATGAACCGTCTCCAATCCACAGACGTCAGGACGGTCCAAGGGAGCAGCGTCTCGGACCGCACCTCGACAGCGAGCGGCAAGAAGAATGCCGACGAGGAGATGGGGATTTACAAGCAGACGGAGTTGATGATTCGAGAAGAAAAGATTTCATAATTCGGAGAGCAAAGTAATACAAGGTTGTCTGTTCCAAAATTACGCCATGGTTTCTTTTTGCTCACACAGCGCCATTGTCGTCAGCGCTTTGCATACCCACTATTGCCGACTGCAGATTTAACCTCGTATGTTTGTGTTTCAAGTTGATGGGCGAGCGCAGTGCGCTCGGTGGGGCCGACGGAGAATCACCGCCGCCTCGACCACATCACTCCAGCACATGGCCATCATCCCCGCGCGTCACGGCATGAGTCGTTCGCCTCTGCAGAAGTCGACTCCTGGAACACTTTCAACGCACGAATCGGTAGTGCGATGAGCGACTCGACCCACTTGCCCCCTTTCCATTTGCTAGCACCATGATGGGGATAGATGCGCACCGAACACAATTGCAAATGTGTTGTCTTGCATCGCTACACGGCTTGTTACTTTTGATTCTCGACGGAGTGTGCAATAGCGAATCCAAGCTCCAGATCTTTTCCCCATGCGTCGTCGAGTTCCCCGTTCTATTCTCCACCGTCCCATGTCCGCTTCGAGCCAGAAGCAGCTCGCTAAAAGACCTGGAACAACTCCCTAGATCTCGGAGAGGCAGCCGAGTTTTGACGCGGCGACAGGCTAAGCCTCAGGCCCTTGTGCGGATCAGTCTTGTCATTTCTTGTTCCTCGCTGTCCGTTGTGGGTCCAGTCTTCTGCGAGGATGCCTGAATACCCTCTCCCATTTCCTGTGTAGGTATAAATCGGCCATGATAGCGACTCTCATATCTCGTCTTCATCGGAGCATTCAAACATTCTCTCTTCCTTTTTCCCAGCAACCGTCGCTCTTTCGACCCGTCATTCGTTGATCGAATACCGCAAAAATGGTCAAGTTTACCACTCTCATGCTCGGTGCTGGCGCCGCAACCATGGCTGCGGCCGCCCCGGCCATCATGGCCGCCTCCAACAGCACTGGCTGCACCTTCACCGACGCCGCGTCGGTCAAGAGCAAGAAGACGTCTTGCTCCAACATCATCCTCAAGTCGATCACGGTCCCGGCCGGCGAGACGCTCGACCTGACGGAGCTCAACGACGGCACGACCGTGACGTTCGAGGGCACCACGTCGTTTGAGTTCAAGGAGTGGGAGGGCCCGCTCATCAGCGTCTCGGGCAACGCCATCACCGTCAAGGGCGGCTCCGGGCACGTCATCAACGGCAACGGCCCCAAGTGGTGGGACGGCGAGGGCAGCAACGGCGGCAAGACCAAGCCCAAGTTCTTCTACGCCCACTCGCTCAAGAAGAACTCCAAGATCTCGGGCTTGAATGTCAAGAACACGCCTGTGCAGGGCTTCTCCATCAACTCGTCCGAGGACCTGACGCTCGACGGCATCACCATTGACAACTCCGCCGGCGCGGAACAGGGCCAGTAAGTTCATATTCTTCGGAAGTTGGATGGATGTGTGGCCTGGCTGACTGATTCTTCCCAGCAACACGGACGCCTTCGACGTCGGCTCGTCGACCGGCATCACCATCAGCGGCGCCAGGGTTTACAACCAAGACGACTGCCTGGCCGTCAACTCGGGCACCGACATCACCTTCACGGGCGGCTACTGCAGCGGCGGCCACGGCCTGAGCATCGGCTCCGTCGGCGGCCGCGACGACAACACGGTCAGCAACGTCAAGATCACAAACACCAAGGTCGTCGACTCGGACAACGGCGTGCGCATCAAGACCGTCTACGACGCCACCGGCAAGGTCTCGGGCGTCACCTACTCGGGCATCACCCTCAACAACATTGCCAAGTACGGCATCGTCATTGAGCAGGACTACGAGAACGGCTCGCCCACTGGTGCGTTTTCCTTGCCCACCCCACCCTGAATTCGGCCAAGACTGACAAACCCGATAGGCAAGCCTACTACTGGCGTCCCCATCACCGGTCTCACCGTCCAGAATGTCAAGGGCAGCGTCGCCTCCGACGCCACCCCCATCTACATCCTCTGCGGCTCGGGCTCGTGCAGCGACTGGACCTGGACCAGCAACTCCATCACCGGCGGCGAGAAGTCGAGCAAGTGCACTGGCGTCCCGTCGGCCGCCTCGTGCTAGACGGCTGCAGCTGCTTCTGGTAGTCTTGATTGTTGAGGCTGAGCGGTGGAAGGAAAGTGTTCGTCGTGGTGGTAGTGGTGGTGGTGGCAGCGGCAGTAGCTTTGGATGGAGGGGCCGACTTGATCACCTGTGTCCTGTCAATTCTGTATTGCTCTGATTCAATGTCGAAGACCGCATTATTGCATGGAGATCTTACACCCGCAAGTCCATAGACCCACGGTCGGTGAATGAGATTCAAGTCCAATCTGCCATACTGTCAGCGTCTTTGCGTGCATGCGTGCATGCGTGCATGCATTCAACCCCCTCGACAGGAGAGAAGCCACTTCGGAAAATGACCCCAGTCCCTCATCCCCCTGTCCCACCCTTTAAGCTTCTCTCATCTCCGACCCCAGTCCAGCAAGCGCAGAGGCAAACTTCACAGGCACACGTCCGAAGCGCACCAGCGCCTAACGTCGGCCGACGCAATCGTCCAGCCAACAAGGCAAGCCAGGCAGCCTGACGTAGGCGCACGCAGTCCTACTAGGTAGGCAGTCCAGCCATTTTGTTTTGTCTCCAGTTGCCGCTGCTGATGAGGTGCTGACCTGTTCCGCAAGGGGCGCCTTTGTCGGCTCCTTGCTCGTGCATATCTACCTGCCCGGATGGGCGTGCGGGCAAGGTTGAGTCGGACCGTTGGACGCTGAGGACGGGAATGTTGTTCTACTGGTTGATGTCGCAGGGGAGTTTTGACTGTACGTTCGAAAGTCCTGCTATTCGTGCCTGTCAAGCAGTAGTTTGTTCTTCACACAAAGGTCCAGTTCAATAGCATGTCTCATCGTAGTTGAAGGAGGACTTGACCACAGGGGTTTTCTCTGATTCCCGATTCCCGATTGCCGTTTGGCATGTGCCGTCTTTGCCGCATCTAGCCATTAGGCATTCCTCTTCGACCTTCTTCTCATCGGGGTCCCTCAAAAACTTTTTTCTCGGCGACAGCAGCAGCAGCCAGTCAACCAACCAACCAGCCAGGCAGCCAGCTCGTCCATCAGCACGCGAGCGCGGCACGAGACGAGTCAAGCCTCGATTCAAACGTCGGGCGCGTAGATGGTGGCAGAACGAACGAAAGAATTTCCGTCATTGAATCCGTCGTCGACGAGGCGGCGCAGGGTGCCTGATGGCGACCCCTGCACCACGCTCGCAGGGCCCCCCGCCAACCCCTTTTCACTCGGGCCGGGCGCGGCGTAAAAGCTTGGTTTTGCTTGGCTGGCCTAAGGCTGAGCGGAAATAGGTATGTGTGTGTGTTTTTGTGCGTGTGGGGCCCACTTCTGCCGGCCGACCGACAGATAGGGGCGGTGACGGCGGTTGATAACGACGGGAGGAATCGTAATTCGGTATTGATTACGATTTCGGTACTTGTGGTTAAGGCGCTGGCTGGCGCTGTCTGCTGCGACGAGCAGAGGCGAGAAACAGATGAACAGATTTGCTGGGGATCTGGGAGTTTCGCAAAGCGCGCGCGTGCAGCAGCGCTATGTCACGAGGCTGACAGGCAAGCAGGCGGTGGCGGGCTGCCGGACAAGCGCTTCTTCGACCTGTGGGTTGAACGACGGGAGGAGGGAGAGGGCGTAACTTCGCGTCGCCAGACAGGAACAAGGAAATCACAAAAGGCAAGGAAAAGAGGGCCGCCGTCGCCGCAGCTCATCAAGACATTTGATGGCGTCTCCAGCCGATCCTGTCGTCTCACGTTCCCCGCCGCTCGCCGCTGGTTTCCCTCAGCTCTCGCGGGGAAACCCACAGCGAGCAGCAAGCACTCAATCTCGCCCACACCCACACATTTTGCCCTTGCCATTCCCCTTCGACCACCGGAAAATACCGCATCCGCAAGCACAACGACGCGATTGTCGCAGCCGTCGCAGCCGTCGTTGGAGCACGAGGAGCCAGCGCCGGGAAATTCACAGCGATTGCGACGTTCGACGTTGTTGAAAAAATGCCGCAACAGTATGGTGTGGGGGGGCAGGCCACAGCGAGTCGGTCGAGCGACGGCGACGGGAGCCATCAGTCAGATAAATCATCCCTTGACAGTCAGCCCAACGGCCGTCTTTGCGTGCGTTGTGGTTGGTCGTTAGGGCGTCTTGATTCACTGTGCGATGATGGCCATAGTGGGCAGGTCGCAGGTCGCAGGTCGCAAGGTGGATGAGAAGCGAGAGAACATGGCTGGTCCCTGCTCTACGGGCTGGAATGGAGTGCGCTGAACTCTCTCCCGCGTGGGCACACCTTCGGATTGGATCGACTCGAGGTTAAGCTTAAAGCGTATACGAGAGGCAAAATCATGCTTATTCCAAACGCTGGACGCTGGCTGACCGCTCGCCGAAGACGCAACCCATCCGACTTTGGGGCTGCCTTTCTTGAATGTAAAAGCCAATTCGGGTATTGAGCTCGTGCTATGTGCGTACATTCTCATGTACAAGATTACGCATATACAAGAAATCTCCGTACACTGTTCCGCCGTAATTCATCATCGTAGCAGTCTGTGATGCAAAACGCCGTCTTCAATGCCAGTATTCACAAGTAACCTCAAGCCGCCCCATATAGACTATTCACCGCCATCGCCAACGCTGCAACCTCCGTCTTTGGCGCCGACGCGTCCTTGCTCGATGCGCCAAAGAGGTCCATGTACAAAACGTTGGGATACGTTTGGCTTGTAAAGTTGACAAAGGCTTGCTGGAACAGCGGCTGGTATGCCTGTTCCGCGAGCTCGAGGATGGACGTTGCGGCATTGATGACGTCAAGAGCGTCTTGCGTCAGGGTCCACGAGAGCAAAAAGAATGTGGAGTCGGGGTTCTTTCGCTGCGTGTACAGCTTGGACAGTTGGTCCGAGACCATGGTATTCAGATCATTAGAGTCCGCGTAGCTGTTGTAGATGGGAAAAGAATCGCCGCTGTTGACGATGCCAGCGGCAAACGCGGCGCTGGGCAGCGAAATTCCAGTTGGGAGTTCAGTCACGAGAAGTACGCAGGGCCCGTTTTCAATGAACGAAGACAGCCTTTTGCTGCTGAGGTCCGTCGAAGTCGTCAGGCCCGTGGTGTTCAAGCGGTGATTAATCTTTTGCAGCTCTGTAAACAGTATCTCCCAGTCGGCTTGGGTGAAGTCGGAGTAGTCGCTGTCGGCGTTGTAGGCGTGCGAAATGTCGAGAATGACAAGCTCGTTGTACTTGGATGTAAAATCGTTAATTTGCGAGATCATGTCGTTTAGAGACTGGCCGTCGGCACCTTGCCAGCCAAGCACATCAATGTCACTATAGTGGCCGGTGTAGAAGGATCCGTTCCTCAGTATGGGCCGGATATCGAACCACCGCGAGCCCGCCGTGAGCTGCGTCGCGATGTCAAACTTCTGCGTAATGGTGTTCTGCTTGGTAACCAAGTCCGTATGTGTACCAAACGTAGACATGCCTGCGTCATGGCTGCCGGGCATGCAGAGATGGCGGATTTTTCGATCGCCAAGCAGCGCCAGATTCTGATGCATCCAATCTACCGACGCGTCATTCGAGGTATAGCTCCCGTCAGCGCTACCCAGCACCCAGTTGACATAAGACCCGCCGTTCCAGCCGAGGCTGATGGTGCTGCCTTGAGCATTGTTTTGCGTGGCCAAATCAACCAGGTAGACCTCGAGGTTGAAACCGTCACGGTATCGGGCCTGGACTTGGAAGCTGGAAGATGTGCCCCCCACGGAATAGACAGCCTCGCCGGCGTCATCTCCCAAGCTCTTGCCGGCCGCAACGTGCCACTGGACGTAGACTGGCATGGAAGCTCCCGATGCTACTGTGCTGGGAAAGGACCAGTTGTCCATCTGGTACGAGTGCGAATGTGAAAGTGTCCATGGATGCGGAGTTGCATTGATCAGCTCGACGTAGCCGTTCGACATGCCTGGTTGTAGTTCTGTAAAGAAAGTAGAGGAAACGAAGGAACGAGAGAATGCAGCCTACCTTGACCCATGGCGGCAGCAGGAACAGACTTATAGGGGGCAGAAACAAAGAAGCGCGGGAGTAGCTGGGGGCGCTATGCATACACAGCCCGGATCTACGCACATTTTTCGAAACACACGGACTAGACAGCTCCTTTAACTGTTTGGCCAAGGCCTCGAGGAACGCGCCTCGAGGACAAGGCGTATGGACGAGGATGCATGTCGAGGACGCAAGCAGGAACCGACTGACAGCCAATCGCACGGGAGAGGCGCATGTGAAGTAGACGAGGCAGAGAGAAACATGATGAGGCAGAGAGGGGCATCAGCAGGCGCCGAGTCAATCCTAGTGGAGAAGGTGGCAGAGCAGGGTGTCTGGATGGCGTGAATGATGAGCGAGTGGACGGCCACGCAGCCAAAGCGTGTGAGGATGGAACAGACACTACGGAGCGCCAGAAGTTGCAGCGCGTGGACGGACGCGGTGGCTAGACCCGGCGCGGGATGGAGGATGGCGATGGACGTGGTGGTGTTGAGGGGAGTCGGGGCTAGGTAAGGAACATATGTGTACTGTAATGCTGCGACTGACGTGAGGAGCCGAGGCCACCGTCCACCCACCTCACCACCATCCACCATCCACCATCCCCTGTCGTCTTTGCCCTCCCGTCCTCAACACCATCCCCCCATCCAGTCTTCGAGGGGCCGTCATCATTCTTACACACCCGCGGGAGCCATCCAAGCCGACGGGGTCCAGGTCCAGGTCCAGGTTCAGGTCCGCTCAGGTCGCGCGCCAGCCAACCACCTCCCCGAGCCAGGGCTCCGGCGGCCCGTCCCCAACCCACCCACCCACCTCAGCGCCCGCCCGCCCCCGTGTTGACGCCCGCACTTCGCGTCCACCACCGGTATCGCTCCACTCAGCGACGCGTTTCCTCTGATATTGCTTTTCCCACCCGATCGCCTATTTCAAGCCTCCTCAACTGCTGTGCGTGCTGCCGCATTGAGACACCACGCGCGCCCCTCATGGCTTTGTCACGCGAGTCGAGCCCCGCCCTCTTTGAGCCTCCAAGCTCGCCTCCGCCGCTGCCGCCTACTTACAGTCGGAAACGCTCGCGATCGCCAACCCTTCATGACCACAGCCACGGGAGCTCCTCGAGCGACGCCTTCGTCTTCAGCAGCGACGACGCCCCCGAAGGCCTCGAGAACTACGAAATCCCCAATCGCAAAAAGAGACAGTACGTTGGAACGTGGTGGGCTCACGAGGACAAGCCTGCCAGGAGTCCCAAGCGGCGCATGAGGCCACGGGCTAAGAAAAAGCTATCCAGGAACAATGACAGCGGTGTCTGGCTGTCGAGTGAGTCGTCCGACGACTCTGCCATTGAGCGTCTGGCGGCCGCTCCTCATCCTCTCCTGTTTGGGTCCGTCCCGCGGGCTCAACAACCCCAAAACCTCCCCACCGATCAGGACAACAGCGTGGGACACGCACGCGCAGACGAGAAGATTCAAGCATGTCTAGAAGAGGGCAAGGAGATGGTCGACCTCTCGTAAGTTGAACGTGCACTTGTGCGAAGCGTTTGCTGAACAAATCAGGGGAATGTGTCTACGCTCGATTCCCGACGAGATCGTCCAGCCGCTCGCGCAACTTATTAAAAACCCTCGAGTCGGTGCCGAAGTCCCAAACGAAGACTCGTACCAGTCCTTCACGCCATCATTGCAAATATTCCTGTCCCGAAATGAGCTTCGTACCGTCCCAATGGCGGTATGGAACCTGGAGAACCTCACGGTCTTGAGCCTGCGCAACAACAAGCTCACCGAAATCTCGCCGGCCATTGCGAACCTCAAAAATCTCAAGGAGCTGAATCTGGCTGGAAACAAGCTGCGGTGGCTGCCATGGGAGTTGCTTCGACTTGTCGCGCCCAACGGCGAGTTGGCAAGCCTCAACGTGTCCCCCAACCGCTTCCTCCAGGGCGGAAAATTCTCAGGAACGCTGCGGTTTTCGGATGATCATCAACAGATGCTGAAGAATCTTTGCGACCTCAGAGCTGCCCTTGATGACCCCGAGCAGGCTGCATCACACGAGCAAATCGCCTGGTCTATCTGCCTGTACGAAACACTCCTTAGGCGCATGGAAACTCGCGACCCCACGCCAACTCGGCGCAACGAGTGTCCTGCCTGGAAGAAGGAGCCAGTGTTCATCACGAGCACTCCCGTCGCCCGGATGAACTTTGATGGATCCTTGCAGAGCAAATCACCTGCTCGTCCCTCACGCGTTCCTCTTGAAACCTCCCATTTGCCAGCACCGGGCGCAGGCCACACGCCGGCCAAAGACCTCTCCAATCTTCCCAACAAGACTCGGGTTCCGTCTTTGTTCGAACTTGCCCTTCGCTCAGCTGCCGGCACCTCCAAGCCGCACACGTTGCGGAACCTTCTCTCTGACGAGTCTCCCTCCCCTGTCATTCGCGGACTCGAGGAAACGGAGCGCGTCCTGAACGCAGGGGGTCAAATTTGCTCCATCTGCAGCAAGCCTTACATCCAGCCTGGGGCCGAGTGGGTCGAGTATTGGCACTACGCGGACACGCTGGTTTGCAGGGCCGACGACTCGTTCTTGCCATTCCTGAGGCGAGCTTGTTCGCTCGGTTGCGCCGCGGCAGTGAATGGCGGCGAGGTGCAGGAATAGACCAGGGCCCGTTGATGGATGATGCGTGAAGCTGAGAATGAGAGAGGGTGGTGCATGAGTTGTGGACTTGGACCCAAAGTCGATGGTGCAATTGTCGATCCGGCTGTCACACCTTTTTCTCCGATACGTGTACTCTTACAACCCTTACCGCAGTCTCTCACTGCGCTTTTGTTATCTCGCACGGCGTTTGGATGGCTGGAGTCCGGACTGGGGCGTCCCGAAATCGGATGATGGATACCGGATGGCCTGGCAGCGATGCGGCCGATCCCTCTCCCTGATCGCTGGCCGGATTCTTGCAGATCAGTACTTGATTTTCATTCCTCGTTTCGTTCCATTTTCTTGATTGACACTGGACGGGCGGGACGGAGCGGGCGGCAGGTCTCACGGCGTTTTGAAGGTCGGATTGATGGATGGGAGCGATGTACTTGTGTTCCTACCTTTTCTCCTGCCCTTTCTACCGGGCTCTCTACCTAGCTACCTAGTTTGGCTCGACCTGATTGATTCGGTCGAGATTCCCACACCAAGGCTTTCCCAATTCCAACCAATACCCTCAACTTGAAGTGCTACGATGCTGTATTTCGGAAATAGGCCAACCGAAGCGGGAGGATTGCATGACATGGCATGACATGCCCATCATCTGCAAGAAATTTCTGAAAGAGATGAAGCGACGGCAGTGACGTTGGCGACATTGCGCGGATGTATGTACTTCGTACCCGCGCGACGCGTAACGGCGACAGTCCTCGCATGTGTGTATGTGTGGTGCAGGATGCATAATGAATGCATGACGGTTGTTTTGGAAGGTTCGTCCCGCCGCCCCGCGTCGGACCGCGAATTGGGTGAGGCGCATAGGTCGTGTGCTGTACCTGCAGCCGTCCTGATCACAATGGGACTGGGACCGGGACTGGGACTGGGGTGGTGATTGGAGTTGAGAGGTTGGAGGTTGTACTCGTCGTTGCTTTTTCCTCATGTCAACCCCACAACCTTCTCCACGCCAACAAATCGCCTGTTGCCAGCGCGCTGAATCCGTCACCGCTAGTTGACGTTTATCATGCACCCACATCTACCAGAAAAAGCAATTGTCGACTAGGAGGGTTATCCAACAGAAAGCCTGGAAATAACGCGTTGGACGTTAACAGCCATGTTGCTGGGGAATCACACACTCCACACATTTGCCGACAGTCACAAAATGTGAATGATCGCATCGGGGGATTTTCCCGCAGGCCGATCTTGTCGCTTTCGAGGACAACATGAACCTTACACCTCACAACAATCACGTCAGTGACCCTGGTCTTCGATGGAGGCCTCAACACAGCCGTATGGCACCAGTGGCCAATCGCAGCGCGTCCACGGCTCTGACCATCTCTCCCATCCTCTTGTCTATCCTGGACTGGATTTCCCAAAGTCACTTCACGCGTCGGGAAGCCACTGCAGCACTGCTGCATCTTTGCATTTTCTGAAGCTGCCCCTCAATTTCAGGCAATGCTTGCCTAACCTTTCTCTCTTGGATGATACAAACAAGCGCCGCTTGGGCCTCTGGATCCGGGGATTTGCTGCAGCCCGGACGTGTGGACGTTACACCCGCGACTGCAAGACGCGTTGGCAACGTTGTGGTGTTGCCGTGACCTTGTGGTCTCAGCCTCCAGGATTTTTACATGCGTCGCGTCCGGGGAGGGCATGGTGTTGACTTAAGAAAGAGCTATGCCGCTTGACGTTCTTGACCTCAAACGCTGATTGGTACTACTGTCGGTTTTCGATTTTGAAGCAATCTCCGCTGTTGTTTTGCTTGGTTCTTCTTTCCACGCCAGACCTTGCTTGATACGTCTAGACACGACAACTTTTTGAATCCAAAAATCGAGGACTGCATTACTTGTAAGTCTCCACTCGCGTATTTCTGATGAGTGCTTATGGTTAGCACAGCTCGTCCCTGGAGCATCCCGACAAGCGTCTCGAAATGCGTTACAGATATGACTATGAAGAATCATCAGAGATTGAGGACTCTCTGTCACCGGACCCATATATCTGGGAGGTGGAGACCTCGGAGTCAGGAGAGTCTGAGGAGGAGTCTGAGGAGTACTCACCAAGTCGAGAACAAGAAATGATCGACTCAATTTATTTCAATCCTGAGATCCCCGAAGGCTCCCCAGAAATTGGCCAGCCAACGACGCCCCTCCTAGCGAAGACGATCGAGGACCTGGTGGCGCGAGAGCCAGGAGCTCAAACAGTGAGCACGGATAGTCACGTTTACGACCCAGTCTCATCACCAACCCCGAAGCCACGGAGAGTGAATCCCAGAAAATCTCCATTCAACACGTATTCCGATTCCGAACCCGAGTCAATCAGCGAATGTTCGAAGGAGTGTGATGCTCCGGAGGACCCAGAGACAGTTGGCGCCAATCCCGAGGATCCTACAGCTCTGTCCAGAACGCAGCGGCCGGAATGGTACCATCCTCACACCAACATGTCGAATAAGTACTTCGAAACGCATGGAAACTGGCCTAGGTTACTTGAGGACTACAAAGAGTGGAGGAAAAAGACGTTTTCAGCTCTTGCCGTGGCCGCTCTGCAATTTTTCCCCACTGGGGATCTTGACGAGCATCGCGATTCTATATTCTTTCGGGCAGGTGACCGCAAGACCTTTGGTATCATCACTCTTTCCATGGAGAAAGGAATGCCAGGCCTCGAAGAGGCAGTTGAAAAAGACGTGAAGAATCGCAACACATCCCCCTGGCCGATGCGAGATTGGGTCATTGTTGGGCGCGCCGCACGAGATGCAAGAGGAAAACGCGGACTGCTTCAGCAAGAGGTCGAGATCACTGCGCCAGGTGCCTTTGGCATGTCGTCGAAGGAACTCTTGCAGGCTTTGGACGAGTACGGCAAAGGCGGCTTCATTACACCTGCGTCCATTTCCCCCAGGACTGTCACTCTACCTCCCTTCTCCGCGATTGATCCACTCACCGTTGCTACATTTGCTCTTCCTTCCGGTCCTCTGATCCCAGGCCCTATACCTGCTGCTCCTGCTCCTCCTGCTCTCCCTCCCGCTTCTTCGGTTCCCAATTTTTCTTCGGCTGCTGGTCAAACCACGACTGCTGCCGGCCCATCGTCTTCTGCTGCACGCGTACGTTACTACCCGGAGAGCCTACACCCAATGGAAGTGTTCAAGCAATGGCGCAAGGTCTTTTCAAGCAGCCTTGTCAAAAACGGCGGAACTGTCCAGGCGTATGCCGACTGGTTAGACATTCAAGAACAAGATTTTGAAATCAGGGGCAGATTTTCCGAGATTCCGCTATGGGCGAAGAAGATGCAGTTTCTCCACGGCCTGCCGAAGGAATTCGAGGGCGCCACGGCAAATATCTTGCGTCAGCATCGGCGACGGCTTTTTCGGGAGGATCCATTCGATAGTCGAGGCAATCCAGCTTTTGGCAGTTCCAGGGCCGTGACGTGGAGATATCTGGTCAAGGAGATGAAGAGGGAGGAAAGGCGCTTGAGGGAGGAAAAGCGATTGAAGGGCGAAAAGAGGAAAGCGATTGAGCAGGAGACGAGAAAGGCTGAAGAGCAGCTGATGCAAGAAGCAGCGCAAGGCAAAAATCAGGCGGGTAAGGGTGCACAAGGTTCCCGTGAGACAAATGCAGCCAAAGCCGTCGGTCCAATCTCCAAAGCTCCACCGCCGCCCCAGGAAAAGGTACCTTCTCCTCCAAACGAACCCAACGCCCCCCTCCGCACCCCCTTCTACAAATTCACCTCTTCTCGAAAACCTGCTTACCCAACAAAGGACGCGCTTCCTGCCAGGAGTGCTTTGAAGCAACCGTCTCCACCAACCGCAAGTGGCTCTGCCGCTGCCGCTGCCAACACGACTGCTCGTCTGGCCAAGAAGAGCGACAAGTCGAAGGCGAAGTCTGCAGCGACAGAGAACATAAAGCCGGCAACATCTTCCAGGCCGGATCCGCCCCCTACCTCCTACAGCAGGCCTGCGCCTTCGCAATCTGGTGCTCTGGTGAAGAAAGACAGCGAAACCGGCCCAGCTAAATCCACTGGTCAAAACGTCCTCAAGACCGATCTGGCCAGAGAATTCGACGACAAGATCAAGCTTGACCTCCCATGTACGCCTGTGAAAAAACCCAAACATGTTTTGCAAAGTACGGCGCCTGCTCAATCCAGTGCTCCAGTGAAGAGAGAGAGCCAGCCCGACCTGGCCAAATCCACGAGCCAAAATCCCGTCAAGACCGTTCCGCCCCAGGTATCCGACAACAAGACCAAGCTGGATGTTCCACGGACGCCCGAGAACAAACCCAAGCCCGTTTCGGAAAGCGCTGCCGGCCCCAAAAACATCGTCAAAACCGGTCCACCCGAGATCCCCAACAACAAGGCGAAGCCGATTCTTCCACGGACGCCCGAGAGGCAACCAAAGCCTGTCTCGCAAAGCGCTGGCGTCCCCAGAGTTACAACATTAACGCTGCCCAACACAATGGGGCACACGATCATCAAGCCTGAACCGCTCAGCGTCCCTTTGGTGAGAAGCGTCAAAGCAGATATCCCAATTCCCTCCGACAAAGAGGCACTTCAACCTCAAGCGATCGTCAATCCTGGCAGCCAACCCGTTACAACCTTGGTTCCCGAAACCCCTCCGCGCAAGACCCTCATCGATCCACGCAAAATCGACGTTGATCCCGACACCCTCCCGGACTACTGCAACACGTGTCGGAAGACTGGTCACGCCGACCGCACTCGACACTGTCCCCATTGGAATCCATTCAGCGGCGTCACGATAGGTCCTCACGCTGGACGCGCCGTGATCCCAGGAAAGACGGAGGTGGCGCGTTTGTTGAAGGAGAGGAATGAGGTCCTGGAGAAGGAAAAGTATGCGGCAGCCAAGGCCGAGAGGAAGAAGGCCTTGGCTGAGCGGAAGAATAGGGAGAGGGAGGAGCGGGAGAGATTGAAGCAAGAGAGGCTTGACGATGGTAGAAAGGAGAATGAGAGTATGGCGGCTGATGTGTCCAAGGCGTTGACAATGGCTCCTCAGACCACCGTTCAGGGCGTTTATCAATCCACAACGCCGACGGTTTCCCCCAATGCCGCGCCTCAGGTCGACAGCCATGCGAAGAAGGAGAGCGTTGTTCGCGGCGATCAACCCATGCCGACGACTCCTCCCAACGCTGCGGCTCAGGTGGAAAGCAAGAGGGCGAAGAAGCGCAAGGCCAAGAAGGAAAATTCGTCTGCTGCTCTGGGCTCCGCTGTTCCTGCTTCTGGCGCCAAGGATGACACTGGGGACAACCACCAGCGTGCTGAACCCGAGAAGACGAAGAATGGCCTCCTTGTCGATTTAACGCAGCAGCCCGAACCTCCAGCGCTCGCTGGCACGAAGAGGAAGCTTGAGCAGGTGGATGAGGTGGCAGATTTGGACAAGGCTGAGCGTAAGAGGCGCCACAAGGAAAAGAGACGGTTGAAAAGGGAGGCGCAGAGGGAGAAAAAGGAGCGCGCGGTTGATTGTCCGACTGGTGAGTGAGTTGGGCTAGTTGGCGGGTGAACAGGGTCGATTGGCTTGCATTTCTCGTTTTTCGTTTCTTCTTTTGTTGTTGATCGAAGCTGGACTGGTTTCACTTTTCTGCCATACGTTGAGCAGAACTTGTCTTCCAAATATAATGTAGGAGTTCTTTTGCGATGAAATCATGGGACATGCGTCTAGTCCGTCTGGTCCGTCTGGTCCTTCTAGTCCGTCTACATGTCGTCTAAGTCGTCTGGGTCGTGATTGCAATTTTTCCTCGTTCAGCGCCGCTCACCTGATGTAACGAAAGTAGAAGGCAGTCGACCTGCTTCCCTGTATCTTCAACGGCGACCTTGTTCCATCCTGACGCCGACAGTCATTCTCTTCAACCTTATGACACTCACTTTGGATCCATCTTTCGCTCATTATTTGTCCCCTGGACAGCATGGCCGCACCGGCACGGCTTGACATTGTGCCTTTGTTTCGCCCGACGGGAAACTCGCCTCCAGTTTACCTTGCTCGGCACCTCGAGCGAGAAGTTGCGGGAAAAATTCTTAGTTTGGGCTGTGGCGATGTTCGCAACGTCCTCTTCACGACGTACTGCGAGGCACGGCAAAGTAAGAAAAGCCTCAACTGTGAAGGATCCATAAATAAGGACGCTAATCTCGACCAAAAGCGAGGCATCTGGACATTACTTGTTGCGACAGCGAAAAACTCGTGATAGGTGAGATGACGCAGTCCTGCCGGCACGTCGTCATTCACTGACCTTGGCCTCTTCAGCTCGCGACATCTTCATCTTATCAATGTTCATCGACATCGCAAACAGAAACGCCGTCGAGATCACCGCAGCGTCATGTGCAATTTTCGCAAACATGGTTCTTACCGAGACCGAGTTCCAGCATTTTCGCAAGCACGGCAAAAAGCTTCGTCAGCGCGCCAAGTCACTCGAAAAATGGCACAACAGCGCCTATGGCCAAATCATAAGGTTCTGCGACAGTGAATCACTTAATTCCGTGAGCGAAGTCTGGGAATCTTACGCAAAAGAAGAAGTAAGTAACATGTCTCGATTCGACGTCATTGTGAAGGGTGCAAAATGTGTGGGCGAGGCAAAGGGTATCTCGAGAGAGCTGCTCGTGGCCTCTGCCCCTTGCATCTATGGGCCTGTAGCAGACTTGGACGGCCTTCGCGAGAAATACTGGAAGTTCGGCAGCTTGCAAGACGACGACGGAAGATACTGGAATCCAACATTTGGCGGCATCGTCGCTTGTAATGTCCTCCATCCAAGCACCTGTCCGCTCGAGGGATTCCACCTTTCACTCGCCTTGGATATTGGGGTCCAAATGTCTCCGCTGGCTGTTCCCAAGCAATTCCGCGACTCCTCACATCCCGACTACCAAGACCCCTACCTTACGGCTACGGTCACGCAGTTCAGTTCATGGGGTATGACCTTCAACAAGGCTTGCCAAGAGGGGAGGATCACCTTGAGGTTCGCTGTTGCCGATGCTCTAGCTTTTTGCGAGGCGCTGCAAAAGCTCAACCCTGAAACACCACGGAATACTTCAGACTGGACACCGCGTAATCAATTGAAACTGAAGAACATGGACTTGAATAGCCCAGACTACGTCCCAAGGAGAGCATCGCAAACGAAAAACCCACCAAGGTCCGACCAAAGGATCTCCGAGTCTGAAGGGACAGCTCTTGAGGAAGAAGATCAAGGCCAAAGAAGAAAGACAAAAGCGCCAAAGCCAGATCGGAAGGCGCCGGTCCGGTTCAACGCCATTGACACGGGGAGCCTGACCGACAAATGCGGTTCAATGAACATCCTGCTGGCCACTGCACCACTGCTTGACCGATCTCCATCCTCAACACTGGTTACAAGTGCCTCGTTTAAGGAGCATCCGGATCAGGAAGGCGTTTTGATCGGCTTCTTCCCTGGGGATTTCGAAACTATTGCGCTGCTGTTGGGACTGATGCCAATTGAGTACTGGTGCAACTCCACACCGACACCAATTGCACCAAAGAACTTCTCTTTGTTGGTGCAGAAGGTGCTCGGGAAAAATCCAGTAATCAGGTCGAGACTTTGCTGGAAAAGTTGCCTGGAAAATGATTACGCCATCGATGGCGAAGGTCCCCTTGGGGATTTTTATGTCCCATCAAACCAACTTGCTACCCTGCTGCATATTTTTTACGCCAACATGTTTGACCAAGTCGAGGACGAGGGAGCTTCTTCTAAAGGTACCTGGCACCGTCAAGTAAAGACACTTGCCTTATCGTTCCACACACGCGCAACTTTTGCCGCGCTTCTGAAGAGGGTCAAACACACGGTTCGGACTGAGAGAGACGAGTTCGTGAAGATTTTCTTGGGCCTGTTTGACGAGGAACAAAAGTCGACGGGAATCGGCTACTTCTCTGAACTACTCGCCCAGCTGCATTGCTTTGGTGTATTGGATTTCGCCGATCTGGGACCCCTGTTGGGACAGCCATTCGCAAACGCAACCCTCGTCCACGTAACGGTATGTGTGCCACGGCATATATTCGACTTTCTGGACGGACGTAACATGACGAGATCTGGAAGGCTTCGAGTGGTGTGCAGTGTTTGGCATTCCGAGAAGAAAACAATGGACTTTGGCGTCCTACACATGACTTTCGGGACATTCATAGATTCAGGGCAGGTGTTTGGAAGAAGCAGCTCGCGCCTCGTCATTGTGGAAAACAAATATGGCTGGCTCGCGAAATTCTCTCCTCTCCTGGTCACTTTCTGTGCCCCATCTTGGGTGTTTGCGGAGCCTGAACTAAAGGTAGCGTTTCGATTCGAGAAGGACCCTCTGACGGTCGAGCTTTTTGAACCGATCCTGGGTTCTTCTTTGACAATTTTTGAGACAGACCTCGACGACGAAATGGGCGTTTTTGTCTGTTCAGAAGCTCCTGTCGTTTACTCGCCATAGGAGGCTCCGGGCAAGGGACATGACGATGTAGTCTCTTCCGGGATTCCATCTCCGAGACGGCGGAATCCAGTGATCCCAGTTCTGCAGCGGTCATTGTCCGGTGATACCCTCGTATCAGCATCCGAACAACTTCATGAGACCACGTCAACCTCTAATGTTCTTCAAGATGGTCATTGTCCAACTCCCGCGGATTCGTTCTTCAAAGAGCTTTCCTCACGACAGTCTCAAAATGGGGCCCCCTTTCGCCAAAAGATTTTCGTCACTTTCGACTCAAAAAAAGGCACCATTCTGGCAATGTGTGCATTGCTCTCCCCTACCTCGGAGGAGTGGAAAACCAAATTGTCAAATGGTGCAGGGGTTTTCGCAAAGCAAGTAAGCCCCTGCTCGGTCAGGGTCTTCGTGGAAGGAAGCAGTGAAGATGGAGACCTCGTCTTCCCAGTCCCAACAAAGGCGAATGGAGTCATGGTGAAGAAGGTTGTCGAAGCTGGCAAAATCATCTTGACGTTCCGGCTCGGCATTCCAACGGAAGCTCAGTACTTTCCCCAATTGACCGTGCCATCCTTCTCGGCTCATGGAGAGTTTGTGCCTCAGGGAATGCAATACTTGCCACTGGAATGTCTTCCAATTCTCGACAGATCCAAGCTCCGTCCTCTCGATGGCTTAGAACGTCTAGTCTCTCACACGTTTTCTCGGCAAGAAAGAGCCTATGCTTTGCAGATGGATCAATGTAAAATTGAGTGCTACTCAGACATGCGTCCTAGCTTCAAGGATTCCTTGGCGGCCGTTTTCCAAACAGCAATGGGCCTTGAGGACAGGATAATGAGAGGGAGCTTCCCATTCAGCGACGGTAAAGGCGGCTTTCATTTCATCCTCTGCGTCTCAGCCGTGCGCTTCGACATTGTTGACCAATCGGTTGTCCTTGACGCTGCCATCATCACCGTCACACCACGCAACACGACTCCAGCACACATGGCATTTGCCGATTTGCGTTCGATCAAAAAAGACGTGCCCAGCTACGATGGCATATACTACATCGACGTCGATGAATTCGAAATGGGAATGTGGAAGAAGATGCTCTGTGGAGCGGTGGAGCGAGCCAGAGAATGGTCACATCGAGATGATTGCTGGTACAAGATCTCTGGCTTCGTCCCTATCTCCTTGGAGCTCAACGAAGATTTTCTGTGCTCGTGCGGACATGGCATACTGCCCAAGGACTACCTCAAGAATCCTCCTCGGGACTGGGACAAGCTCAAGGAGACTGCAGTTCGTGCAGCAATTTCGCCGTTCTACGCTTCGATGTTGGTTGAGGCGCAGATTCCGGACCCTTTGTTGGCTGAATGTTTGGGCAAGGACCCGGAGAACCAGTGTTTTACTTGCGCGAAAAAGCAGGAGCTCGCAGACAAGGAAATGGCCAAGTGCTCTCGATGCAATTTTGCGAGGTACTGCTCGAAAGAGTGTCAAAGGGAGGGATGGAAGAGACACAAGAAAGTGTGTCAGCTCTACACTGCTTTCGCTAATGATGACCGCGCGAGGTGCGTTCCTTTGGTAGAGTGATGGAGTCTAAAGTGGAGATGAGAAAGTATACCTTGGATAGGAGGAGTCGAAGCAGGTAAAGGAATGGAGGGTAGTTGGAACTTGATAGCTGAGCGGACAGAATGCGAAACAGTTTGCTTTGGATCCGTTATCGTCAGTCGAATCCTGAAGGGCATCATCATCCTGTGGAAGAATGAATTTGGAAATGTATCATGTCTGTAGTCATCCCGAAGATTCACAATCAACGCCTTCGACATTCATCATCTTTAAACAAAAGCAGAGAAAAGAGAGCAGTATCAGACCTTTCATAATAATCCGTCCTCGAGCCTAGGTTTCTCTTCCCCAAAAACGGTGCAGCACGAAGACGGCACGGCTGATTGGGTCGTTGAGTCATAGACATTTGTACCCTGCAACATTACCGTACGTCAACAGAAGAGGAGCATTCGACGTGAAAAGATTCCCCGAGCGCGCCGAACGTAACGGGCAGGGTGGTGGTGGTAGTGATGCACAAAGGCTGGCTGTCTGTAGTCGAAAGCGATAGCAGCCACTTGACGGACAGCCCGGAGAACTCGAAGAGAGGGATAAGACGCAAGCATGACTCCAACCGCAACAAGGTCTGGCTGGGATACCAGGCGGGAAGCGCATTCGCCAGGTTGAGTTGGCCACCACCCGCCCTCCCATTCTTGCCCATTAACCTTTTGGCGGGCCCTGCTCCCACTTTTGCCAGAACTTATCAAATCACGTGCGGCGCGACGGTTTTTCCCTCCCTCCCTCCCTCTTTCTCTGCCGCCCGCCCAACTCAATGCCCCAGTCCACCCTTGAGGCCCCCTTGAGCTGATCTTGTCGTGTGCGACGATAAGCCGCCTGTCCTGCGCCTTTCCCAAAAATGGGTTAGAGAGCTTGTGTCATGACGTTTGCTACGAGGCGGGCAGGCATGCCTGCTCGACGCGACTGAAAATGGATACACCATGGTTTTTCTCTTTTATATTTGCCGGACACGCTCCAGGCCCGGGCATCGCACAAGAAGCCGAGAACTTACCTTTTTGTTTTTTCCCCAATTTCGCGGTGTCGTGACTGCGTTTTGTTCCGCGCGCGTACTGTACTCCCACCACTATCATCCCCGTCCCGCTCTGCTCTGCTCTGCTCTCGAAAAAAGACACTTCTCCAACAACACGACACACACACCTCATGTGCCAGCATTGCCTGCGTTCGCGTCTGTCGTCTCGTCCTCTCAGCGCCGCCGCTGCTGCCAAGGGCTCGCCGTTTGAAGTCACGCGTCACTTCCTCTCGCGATGAATCCCCACGACCACCACCACTACCACCACCATGCCAAGGACGCGGCGATGGCGGAAAAGGGCGGCGGCGGCGTCGCCGTGGATCCGTCGTCGGCCCGCAGCACCAGCAGCGGCGGCGACTTTGACGTTGGCGACTCGACCTTCATCACGGCCGGCTCGCAGCATCTGCACCGCAAGCTGCGGTCGAGGGAGGTACAGCTGTTTGCCATTGGCGGCGCCATTGGCACCAGCTTGTTTGTGCAGATGGCGTCGGCGCTGCCAAAGGGAGGACCCGCCGGCTTGTTTTTGGGCTTCTTGATTTGGGGCTGCGTCATGATTGGCGTGAATGAGTGCTTTGGTGCGTTTTGGCCGCTCTCCTTTTTCTTTTTTTGGACGTAAAAGGGGAAGAGTGTGGAGGTTAAATGTGCTGTGCTGAATGCTGAGTAGCTGAGATGGTATGCTACGCCCCTATTCCATCGCCGTTCATCCGCCTGGCCGGCTTCTGGGTCGACGACGCACTACAGTTCGCCATGTCGTGGAACTTTTTCCTGAACATGGCCTTCTTGATTCCCTTTGAAATCGTCGCATTCAACATCCTCTTGACGTACTGGACGGACGCTGTGCCGGTCGAGGCGGTGGTGGTGATTGTCATGATTCTTTACGGGTACGTCGAGTCGAGCGAGTTGACGGCTCTCAGAACTGACGCAAAGACAGACTGCTGAACATGATATCCGTGCGGTACTTTGGTGTGGCCGAGTTTTATCTCTCCATCTTCAAGGTCTTTCTGATATGCATGCTCATGGCATTCACCTTCTTTACCATGCTCGGTGCCAATCCCCTCGGCGACAGATACGGCTTCCGGTACTGGGACAATCCGGTAAGTGCCTCAGATAGGCTTCGTCGAGCCAAAGCTGACGTCTCAGGGGCCTTGGGTCGAACATCTAGCTTCTGGCGATACTGGCCGGTTTCTCGGCTTCCTCTCTTGCGTCGTCCAGGCAACCTTCACGATCGCAGGACCCGAATACATCGCCATGGTCGCTGGCGAGGCCGAGCAGCCGCGCACCGTCCTCTTCAAAGCTTTCCGGTCCTTCATCTGGCGCATGCTCGTCTTCTTCGTCAGCTCCGCGCTGGCCATGGGCATCGTGGTGCCGTCCAACGACAAGACGCTCAAAGCCGTGCTTTCCGGGGAGCAGTCTGGCAGCGGCACCGGAGCCGCCTCGCCGTACGTCATCGCCATGAACCGCATGAACATCCCTTTCTTGCCGCATCTCGTCAACGCCCTCATCATGACGTCGGTGCTCTCGTCTGGCAACGGCGTGCTCTTCGCGACGACGCGGACGCTCTTTGGCATGTCTCTCAATGGCACCGCGCCCAAATTCCTGTCCAAGACGCTCAAGACGGGCATCCCGATCTATTCGGTCATGGCGGGTCTCGCCTTTTGCGGTCTCGCTTTCCTCCAGGTCTCGCACTCGAGCGCGCAGGTCCTGACGTGGCTGGTCGACCTGATCACCATGGGTCAGCTCATCAACTACTTTTGCGTGGGCCTGACGTACCTCCACTTCCACGCCGCTCTGAAGCGCGACGGCATCGACCGCCGCAGCCTGCCCTACCGCGGCCGCTTCCAGCCGTACACGGCCTACATCGCCATGTTCGGCACGGCGCTCATGGCACTGCTGCTGGGATACGACCTCTTCATCACCGGAAACTGGGACACGACCTTCTTCTTCTTGGACTACACGCTGCTGGGCGCCTTTCCCATTGCGTTTGTCGGGTGGAAGCTAGTGCGCAGGACAAAGTATGTGCGCATGGGCGCGGCGGATCTGACGGTTGGTGGCCTTGTGCCCGAGATTGACGAGTACGAAAAGGTCTTTGTGCCTAAGCCCATGGGCAGGATCGAGCGGTGGTTGGACCGCATTTTCAATGGCAAGAGCCATGCGCAATGAGGTAGTTTGATGGTGCCGACAAATCTTTTCGTGTTATCGAAAAGTGTCGATTGTCCGTTTGTTTTTTGATCCGTTGTCGTGATGATACCTGCATACTTTTCGAGTCGAGACGTTTTTGCTTTGGTTCGCATGTCGTGTCACGGCGTTCCATTCCTTTGCCGAGGAACGCACCTCTTGAGACGACTTTGATATTTTAGAGATGGGGAACAGGTGGAGTGAGAAGCGAATGCTTCTGAAACCAAGTCTTCAAAAGACCCAAACGGAAACAAATTGGAAACGCCATTGTACAAATAAGATTGACCCAGATCATGACAAAAGAAAAGGTTCCGGAATGGAGGATGCCTGTCAAAAATCCACATCTACCAAAATTCTACCCGTTCCGAAGAGAAACTTTTCTATGCCGTATCCCTTTTACCAAGAAATGCTTTTGATCCATTCTATTAACCATACATTGTACCTTCTATCTCTGTCGAATAAGTTTTTCTTGCCAGGTCTAGAGTGCAAAGCTGTCGTCTGCCTCAGTGGTCAAGGTGCTGACCCATTCGTCGACAACGTCGCCCGATGCTGGTCCATCGGCAGAAGCCGCCAGACCGATATCCATGTTACTCATTGTGTTGTGACCCGAGGGTTTCGGACAAGAAATCTGCCGCTTGTGAAGTGCGACGTTCTCCATCGACGGTCGAAACTTTGTTGTTGGTGTTGAAGCAGTCGAAGTGCAGTCCGAGACCGGCGAGGGGGAGAGGATGAAACGATTGATTGCAGGCGGACGAGCATCGGCCACTTTTTTGTTCGGTTTGCCGCACTCCTTGGCTTCTTCCAGTGTTGGGAGGCGATTCGTCAAGGTGATTCCCGAAGCTCTGCGCCGTCTATGATATAGGGGACTATCTCGCTGTTCCAGAGAGTGGGTATAGGATTCTTGGGCGTGGTCTCTCAAAGATTCGTGAAAAGAGCCCTCGGAAGACGTGTCCGACCAATGCGACTGTAATGGGACTGATTTCATCGGAGCGGGCCGCAACAGGCCAAGAAGTCCTGCGCTGCTTCGAAACCCTGGTGGAGTGGATTCAAGGGCGAATGGCCTCGGGGCCTCGATGTTGGTCTGGTTCCGTCGAAGATGATGAGGCGATCGGTCGAGTGCAAGCGGTGACATGTGCTCGGCGTGGAGCGACATGTCGAGTGGAAAAATGGAAAACGGGCTTTCCGGACTCTTTACCATTGGAATTGAAGTCATGGTTGGGGATGCTGGCCGCCAGTTCAAGATAGAAACTAGAGCTCTGCACGTTGAGCGAGAGGCCGGAGGACTTGGTGTCATACAAACCATCTTACTCGGACACGTCTTAAGAGAAGAGCTGTCGAAAAAGCAAAGTGACTGTGGAGGGAACATCTAAGACATTCTCAAGCCATCTTCTGACCGTCTCCAAGCCTTGGAGAGTGAGTGTGCAAACAGTTGTACCAACGGCATCCCATGCTGCAAGAGAGAAGGGTGTCTGGACCCTTGAATTCTCCAAATGCATCAAGAGATTCCGTGGCCCGGGTGAGCCAATTTCACACAGCGCCGAGAGCCTCCCTTACTTCCAACTGGACTAGGCCGTTTGACGTGCACAAGAAATGTGAGACGTACTTACTTACAGGTCCAGTTTCAGCTGCAAGCTGCCGCGTACGACGGTCAAGCCTTGTCAAGTAATATCGCCCAAGCCTCGTCGTAGCAAATATCTTATCCCTCTGCAGACCACGGACATCCTGAAGAATAAACGCCCAGCGATTCGACGATGGTAAGCTGCATGTTGCCATGGTCGACATTCGAATCCAGACGTAGTGGACCTGACGTTTCCAAAGGACAAACGCTGGACATCATTCGAATTTGGGCGCACTGGACCTGGCATTTCCAAAAGACAAACGCCCGACATGTTCGAGTACGTCGAAGGAAGCCTCGGGCGGTGCCTGCGAGCCAGTGGATGCATTTGACCTTGAAATCGACGATTGGTGTATTGTAGCAGCAGAGAACGAGCACAGCGTCATTTTACCTCATCTTCACACCAGCCAACACATGACACAACAGTTATGGCTCGTCCACCGCGGCCCAAGCTTTCCTTGGCACATGTCAAAGACGTTACCTCCATCCAATGTCTCAAGTACCGAATTTCTGAAGATGGTTTGGTTCACAGGAGCTCGAAGAAGGATTCTCCAGGGCCGGCAGCGTATTGGCGCGTGCACAAAGGTTTCTAATCTGGCTGGAGCGGCGTGATTGACGTCGTCGCCGTGGTGGCAGGAAGGCGAGGAAATGATGCACCGGTGAGGAATTTTTGAGCGGCATGTTCCAGTCGCCCGAGAAGGTGCTGACACATGGCCATTGAGAGTGTCTGTTCCCTGCCAACGTTGTCCAAATTTGGAATTGATCGCAAACAGCTTGCGGCCGCAGTGGGGTTACTTCGAAGGTGATGGATGGAGGCAAGGCATTGTGGGCGCTGTGGCTCAAGACTGCGGCTGATGAGCGAGAAGAGGAGAAGACGTCCATGTTGACGGCGGTGGAGGTGTTGAGTGGTGGTGGCTTTGTTGTCTTTGGATGCGGCTGCATTGCATTGGAATGGTCTGAGCGTGTTTGCTGAGTCATCTCCGCTTAAGCGACTCGACGGCCGAGTCCCTTTTCCTTCGGCTGCCCCATCAGCCCCTCCCTTTCTTCTTCACCACCGTCCGCTACTCCAGCACGCGACCTTGTCCATCGCTCGCGTCCGCCACACCATCTTTTCATCGGTCTTCGATGTCTTCTTCGTCGCGAAAGCGTTCTTGGTCCGCCAGGACTCTGAATCTTCGCACCTGCCTGACTCGCTCTGTTGTCACGCGCCGCCTCGGTCGGAACGCTTCTTGACAGCCCCAAACCTCGACCGCTAATGCCTCGCTCATTCTGAGCGGGGGCCATCCATATTGTGTGTGTTCTGGTTGGGGCGGTCTCGAATGACGATCGTGATGGCCAGGTTCCACGTCAGTGGACTCTGTGCTGTGCAGCCGTCTTCTCGTCCCAGTACGAGGGTCTGGCGCGTGCCGTTCACGGACGGGTATCGATACCTCATAACGGCCTCTGCGCCAACGGCCTTGTGGTTTCTCGGGGAGGTTTTGCATCTTCGCATTGCCTCATGGTCTTTCCACCTTGGAGCTGACCACCCTTGGTTCTTCTATATTGTCGGTTGGGGTCTGGGAGACTGAAGATGTGCGGATTCTCGATGTCGTGACGAAGGTCGTTGGATGGACGGTGGTCGTCTTTGTTTCTGGTGTGGTCGTGCAGGCCGCAAAAGACGAGTCGAAAGAAGCCAAAGATGAAAGGGTATCAACAATTCGCAAGCCATAGTCATTGCAAAGAGCAAAGGGCGAACACAGCCCGAAGAAGAAGCTCCGCAGACAGGCGTCGCAGACAGGCGAAGGACCCAGACAAGAATGGCAGATGGCCGTCGAGAAGCCCCTTTGCACACCAGAAGGCGAGTACTGAGCTGAACAATCAAGCCGGATGTGAGTCATCCCGAGGTCCAAGTCCATGGAAGTCTGAGCTGCTTCGCAGCTCGACCGGCTTACGAGCTGGTACGGCCTGGGCGGCAATATCAAGACAGCGGAATTGGGGACCCATCAAAAAACATGCGTCACGCTCAATGCCGGTCAGACGTCATGTCGACGCGGGGAACAAGGCGCGGCTTGACTTGTGTCTGTATGAATAGCTCGTCGTGAGCTGTCTGTTCAGTCGCCGGTGTCTGGCATCAAACCTCGCTCAGCGGATCAGCTGGCAAAGTCTGCGCCGAAATGGCATGTCAAAGCCGAAGAGCTGTTCAAAGCCGGAAAGGCTGTTCAAAAATCAAGTGGGATCTGTTGGCTGCGCAGATCACAAGGGCGCGCGAGAATCCATTGATGCCAAAAGACGCCAGAAAGGTGCGACCAGCCGGAAGGGGAGAAGTCTCCTAGGCGGTGATTGAAAAGTCCTAGTTGTGAGAGATGCGTCATGCCTCCTCGACAGCGGCAAGAAATTCGGGCCGTGCGGGATGTCAGATTCCTCGACGGCTGCGAGAGAAAAGTCCGAGTCGTGAGAGATTCCAATTCCCTCGACAGCGGCAAGAAAAAAAAAACCGTGCAAAGAGGAGAGTCTGATCAGACCACTCGAAGACGGCAAAAAGAAAGGCGACTTGCACACAGGCAGCGCCTGCCAAATGATGCACGGTAGGGTAAAAAAATCCCCATTGACCGACATCATGGAACTGAGCGCATCTGGCCTCTGCCGCGATTAGCTTGTTATCAGCTGGACCCTCTCACACGGGGTCCTCGATCCAACGGTACTCCAGGTGCGCTGAGCAAAAACCAGGGTCGCCCACATGGCGATGAAGGTTCTATTGCATATGCCTAGGCTGCGTAGCAGCTTGAACCACTTACGAGTGGTTCCGTCCTGGGCGGGACACATGAGGAGCCATTGCTCCAAAACTCCGCGTACAGAGCCGGTCACGGCAGCCTTGTTTTCCTGTTGTAATCTTGTCATTGCAACAGCTTTTGAGGGTGCATCATCTGGCGCAAAGCTACCAAGAAAACCCCTTGCATATGGACATCAGACTCCGCATCTTGTCAACAGGATGTCCCGTCCTCGGAGTGCCAAAAACAAATAGACATGCTCCGCGCCTTGCCTGCGAGGGGCGTTTTCATTTTTCCTTTTCGTTTCGAGGTTTGTGTGTATCGAAAGCTGCTCGCAAAAGGACTGTCGAAGCTGCGCTGTTCCCACCGCATCGACTGATTGTAAAGTACGATCAGACGTGCGCGCGAACGGACGGTGAATGGCTTCATCAGTGGCCAGAACAGCTGGATTTCAGCCGTTTTCGATTGTGTCGGTCTTGTATCCATCGGAAGAGTGTTGGATGTGTGGGACACTGAAATGATCAGGGGCAGCAACTTTGTCAATCAAAATCATCAGCTTTTCGTCACGTTTCGACGCTCAAGTTAGTGTGATCCACAACCGCTCGCAAAACTGTTGAACGGAAGTCTGAGAACTGCCCGGTTGGCGCTAGCAGGCCAAACTCATCAACTGCATATGCAAAGCCTTTCTCCACCCGGACCTCGTGAACACTTTTCTCCCGACCGCTACGCGTCTAATCGCCGACGACCTCTAAAACTGAAAAGGGAGAATCCCTCCGACAGTGTCCCTGGAAAAGAAATCTGAGAATATGGCCGCTTCTTCAGGAATTCTAGAAGACGAAGCCCTCTTCGCACACTCCACCCACTCGAAACTATCATTCAACGGGTCTCAGCGACTGGGAAACCGCCAGTGAAAACGCCTTTCACGCGAAAGGCGCGACATCTCGCACAAGATGCGGAATGGAGGAAGGGTTGTAACAGAGCCGCGTGCGTTTTGCGCGTTCCTCTTGCCTCCGAGCAGCTTCCTTCTCGGCTGCCAGAGGCTGCAGTTGGTTCGTCGCAGCAATGGATGCAAAAGGTGGGCACGCAACTGGCGGGAACATTTATCACACAATCGCCGTCTCGTGATCAGAGTAGACTTCTCCATCCAGACTGCCACCCGGATTCCGCGTAGACTGAGGCCAGGCAACAGGATCGTAATGTTGCGAGTGCTAAGGATGGAGTGAGTTGCGCCCTACGACTCACGTTTGGTCGCATTAGACGACTCTAGCCTTGAAAATACCGCGGCAATACTCAGGGATGCCACAGTCTGGACAGAGATCGCCGAGGACACAGCAAGCGTACGGCGCAAATGAGCCATGTTTTCTTGATGAGAGATCGCCTATTCAAACGAAAAGCAGTGCCAGCGGCGGCTGCCAGCGCCTCCCCGGTATACTTTCCTTACTAGAGCCGCACACAACTGCCGCTCCGCTCCATCGCAAGTGCCTGGAATTTGTGAAACGCATAAAGACAGAGAGTGGGCTTGTTTGAGGTCAGCTTTTGGTGATGAGACGGATGAGACGGGCAGCGTCTCGGGCACTTGCACGCTGCACAGCCGAGGAAAGACGCAGAGGGAACGAAAATCCAGTCCGTGGAAGAAAGGAAATGGGAGCTGGTGGACTCCAATCGGGCTAGTTGGCTGCGACATCAAAAAAAAAAAAAAAAAAAAAAAAAAAAAAAAAAAAAGAGCGACGTGATTGGCAACACTTCCGGTTGTTGCAGAACGCATAAAGATTTGCGGCGGCAACTTGACGACCACGCGCTTTGAGCGCCTTCCAATCTTTCTGACAGTTATTTCCAGTACTTGAGGCTTGACTCTTGACGATGTTTCCAAAGCCCTGACATTCTGATCGCCTCGTTCATGGTCTAGGTGTCTTGAGGACATGCCTCGGTGCAACCAATTTGCGAGGACTTGGAGACGCCTTTCCTTTCTCATCCACTTCGATCTCGGATCGGATCGCTGGGTCCACAATCTGTGTGGCTGATGCACATCGCAGACGCTCGCCATGGCAGCCGTATTTGTGTGTGCCTAGGCAGAGATGGAAAACGCGCGCTTTGAAGATGGTTTGAGCTGTTGCAAGATTTTGACAGGCCCGTCTTCAAGCCCATTTACCTGCCTTGGAGAGATACTGGAATTCTCTTTGATCGCGCCTACGACGACTGGCATGACGATGTACGCCCCAGACTTGTGGCATCATAGGGCAACCTGGTCCTTGCCCAGTCCAAAAACATCAAGTTCCAACGGGATCCATCCCGCCGCTACTCCATTTGACGGTGGTTTTCCTATCGGAGTTGGGGCTTGGATGCTTGGATTTCTGTGTCCGCCAAAGTTTCAACACCCTTTCGGCCGCAACATGCGAGACTTGATCCTCGCAAGCACTACCTCAGAGGGGTTACGGCACTGTCAGGCGATGGGCAAGGTCACAAACTGAGGCTTGAATGCATTTGAAAGAAGAGTATAAAGCCACGCAAACAGAAAGTACTGCCCAACAAAAATCAGCTCGGTCCAGATCATCTACAACAAGTCCAAACCCAAACATCAACTCCAATCTTCAGTCAAAATGAAGTTCACCTACTTTGTCCCGGCTCTGCTGGCCACGGCCATTGCCACCCCAATTGTCGAGAAGCGTGACGCCACCGAGGCCATCACAGCCATCAACAAGATCTCGACGCAGCTCGACACCTTCAACCAGACACTGACGCAATTCGCAACGGGCCAGAGCAGCGGGCTCGGCGGTGCGCTCGACCTGCAAAGCGGGTCCGGCGACGTGGAGACGGTCCTCCAGGAAGCGACGACGACGGTGCAAAACGCGCAGCCGTTCAACGAGCAAGACAGCGCGCAGGTCGCGCAGGCCATTCTGGCGTTCCAGCCCAAGATCTTCGCCACCATCGACGGCATCACGGCCGTCAAGCCGCAGCTCGAGGCCTCGATTGGCTCCCTCACCAGCGTCGTCAAGACTAGTCTCCAGGAGCAGCAGACGGCTGCACAGGGCCTCGCCGACGCCGTCTCCGAGAAGCTCACTGGCGAGTTCAAGGCCCAGGCTCCGGTCATCAACAAGCAGATCCAGGATCGCTTCAACTCTGCCATCCAGGCTTACTCGGCGTAAAAACTGCATGGGGAAATGTTGATGTTTGGGCGCTCTTCTCTTCCTGTCTGGATCGAGTCTTCTCCGCGGCTCTTATGCCGTGTCAATCGTAGCTGGTACGCAATGGCTGTGCCGCAGCGCCCTGCAACGGGGTGTTGGGCGGTGGTCATGAGCAGTGAGATTTGCCTTCTTTGGTTTTCTTTCCTGCTTGCAAATACACGGAGCCAGCTAGACAGTTTCTCGACAAATGGAAGTCTTTCGAGTGTTAAACAAATTGCTTCGATTTGAGTGCGGGGAAGTTTGATCCGAAAATATCTTCAAGCAGTGAAACCGTCACGACTTGCAACCATGCTGCCTGCAAAACTTCCTGCAGCAATCTATGGATGAGAATAGTTTCTCTTCCTCATGTGTCAAGATTGTTGAAAGGGCAATGCTGTAGCAATGACAACCCCACATTCAACGAAAACCCACTGGGGTTTCAATTCCTCAAACCCTATTACGCCCTACAAGCTATGTCTTCGAGTAACCAGTCTGATTGGCTGCTCAGACATGTCATCCAGACTCGGTTTCTTGCAAACCAAATCGGCCTCGAGCGAAGTGATCCAAGGCGCTGCCACAGGCCACAAAGACCACCACACCCGTCCTGCAATCGCAAATACTGATCAAACCAGACCAGACAAGCATATTCCAAGTGTCCATCCGGGTGGCTCGTCTGCAAATCTTGTTGCGTCCGTGCGCCACGCAAAAAAGAAAACGAAAACCTCAGCATCCGGCCCTCTATTCCCTCAAATCGATGACCCACCACAACACTACCACGAAAACAAAAAACAAGAGTCGGGAATTGAGCCCAACGCGGGGGTCGAACCCGCAGCCTTGAGATTTCCTTGTTTGCTGCTTTCTTTCGAGGAGCTGGCGAACTAAGAGTCTCACGCTCTACCGATTGAGCTAGCCGGGCGGCTTTGAGTGATTGTCGATTCCTCGAATGCAAGACAGTTTATAGATCCATTAAAAAAGTTTAGAAGATGATTAGTAATTGATTGATTGATTGATTGATTGATTAATTGATTGATTAATTATTTTACGTCTTACTAGAGCTATAGGCTATCTAAGATGGAGATATCTATAGGGGATCCTATATATATTTATAAGGTAAGTAGGGATGCCTAGCTAAAGAATCTTATATAATGAGGGGATTCTTAGTATAATGTTAGTATAGGGTAGGTATAGATAGATAGTTTATCTAGGCTCTTTTTAGGTAAGGGGAGGCTAAGAACTAGCCTTCCTACTATTATCTAAGTAGATAGGTGGCATAGAGTAAGAGTAAGGAAAGGAAGGGGGATAGGAAGAAGGTATATATAGAAAAGTAAATATAGTATAGAGTAGTAGGTAAGGTAGATTATATATATACTCTACTATAGTATTCTAGTATTATCCCTAATAGCACTATTCTTAGTTAGTATTATATAACACCTTTCTTAGTACCTATAAAGGTAAAAAAAGTAGGTAAGGTTTTTAACTAGTAGCATCTATCTTCTAGCTAACTAGCATAGTTAGCTAATACTTATCATAGAAAATAAAGAATACTTAAGAACCTAGGTTTAATCTATATTAATATTACTTATAATTTAATCTAGCCTAGTTACTACTATTAGATGACTATATATTAATATTATTACTAATAATAGGGCTCTATATACTACCCTAGCCTAGGTATACTACATAGATAAATAGTATTAAGCCCTTACCTTACCACTAAATAGTCATCTAATTATTATTAGGAGTAGGAGGGTTTAGCTAGAGTAGTTATAGAGTAGTTATCTAAGTTATATTAACACCTTCCTAATCTAGAGGGCTAGGGTCTTAGTAGAGGCTCTATATAAGGTAGAGGAGGGATATAAGCCTAGAGGGTGTTAGGTAGATTATAGATAAAGGGGTCCCTTTCTAGATTATCTTTAGTTAGAGGGGTTCTAGGGTGGTACCTATAGGAACTATAAGTAGAGGGATTATAGAGCTTATTATTCACTCTACTAATAGAGCTTAGAATGGATTCTCTCTTCTTCTTTTTACTCTTCTTTTCCCTTAGTCTACTCTTTATATATGCTATACCCTAGTAGAAACCTTCATCTAATATATGAATTTAAGTATGAATTATTAACTAATATCTCCTTAGAATAGCTCTCTATAGGGTATAGAGGCTATATTCCTACTATTATTATTATATATCTAAAGCGCTTCCTATATTACTTCTTTCCTAGTAGAGCTATAGAGTAGGTAGTTACTAATAAGATGTTATAGTATTTATTAGGTAGTATTATTATAGCTATAGTTATCCTAGGCTATCTTACTAAACTATAATAGGTAGGCTTTAAAGTAGCTATAGTTTAGTTTTAATTAGAAGTAGGCTAATACTTCTAGTTATCTATACTTAGGGAGTTAGATAGATATCCTTAGTATAGATGGGAAGTTATATATATATAACCCCTAGGATGGTATTATCTATGCTTTCTAGTATTATATAGTATATACTATCTATTCTACCATAGTTCTTTATTATATGTGCATCCTAAGGAGGGTGGTACTTAAGTAGTTATTCTCTAGGGTTAGCTTAGTAGCCTCCTTTATAAGGGCGTCTACTTATAGGTTTCCTCTAATCCCTATATAGCCTAGGGCCTATAAGAAGGTAAGACTACCTTATCTAGCTATAATTAAGTAGCCTATATCTATAGCTTAAAGTTATAGTCCTTAACCTAGTAGGTTAGATAGGGTTTAGAGGTGGTATAGTATAGCTTAGTTATCTATATATACTATAATCTATTATCCTAGCTATCTCTAGGTAGCTAACTCTATAGCCCTTATAAGTACCTCTAGTTCTCTATTATATATGAGCTAGTGTAGTCTAGTATTTCCTCTATATCTTACTACTACTCTTATACTATCTTATTAGGTGTTATATACTATAATTCCTATGCCTACTCTATTTCCTTTTAGGATAGATGAAGTATTAGAGTATAGGATAACTACCTAAGTTATATGTCCTATATATCTAATATATACTTAGGCTTCTTATTCCTTTAGGAGGTAGCTAATCTTAACTTTATACAGAGTAGTCTTTTTCTATAGGGGAAAGGAACTATGTTTAATTAGGCTTTTAGTACCTATTACTAGGTCTAAAATTATGCTCTAGATATGTTTAAGTTATGTCTATCATCCTAGTGTGTTCTCTTATTTAAACTTATTAATAATTATACGCACTAGGTGTTAGTAACTAAGCTTAAAGAGTTACATAGTATATACTTAAAGTGATATATTACGCCTTAGGTAGGGGGGGAGAAGTCCTACTTTAATTTCTATAGGAGTAATTAGGGAGGTCTAAAAGGCTCCTAGGATTTAGTATAGTCTATTATTTTAAAGTGTTTATCTAAGTATCTTAGAGCTACTAACTTATTAGAAAACTAGGGACCTATAATCTACTATACTTTATATATAAGCTAGGTATAGTTATTAGATAGTAGTAGGGGATAGTCTATATTATATATTAGCTAGCCGCATGAGCCTTCTAAGTAATTACTTTACTTAGGTGTTCTAAATTATTATATACTACTAGAATAATAGGTGTGTGTTAAACTATATCCTAAGCTATTAGATAAGTTACTTTAGCTATACTATATAGTCTCCTAGAAGTATAATTATGGCTTACTTAGCCTTATCTAAGCTTATAAAATAGATGAGGTCTATTTTATCTTTATTAAAATTAATGGCATATTAGGTTCTAAGTAAGAAAAGCTAGTTAGCTTCCTACTAGAGGATCTACATATTTTTCTTCTAGCTTATTAAGGAGATTATGATTAAAATATTATTAATATATAAGAGGAATTAGACTAAGTAAGAGGAAAAGAGTTTTTATATATAAATAAGAAATAGGATTAGTAAGACTAGGCTTCCCTAGAGGATTCCTAAAACTATTAGATGAAGGTCCTCTTATTAGCCATTAAAGGAGATCTAGAGTTATTACCCGCTAGTAAATATCTTTACCTATGCTAGGAGGGAGGTAGGGAGCCTAATTTCCCCTATTATATATAAGAGCTAGTTATAGGCTACATAATTAAAGGTACCTTATATATTAAGGAATAGGGTTAATATCTTATGCTATACCCTCCTCTTATCTTAGATAATATATATAAGGATTATTACTATATTAATTACTAACTTCTATAGTTATCCGCCTATTTAGGATGGGTATAGGAGGTAGGTAGCTTCTATAAGTACTCTAAGATGTTTTACTATAATGTGTTTAAGGACTTTTCCTAGGTAGTTAAGTAGGGAGATAACTCTATATACTTTTAGGTCTATATAATTAGGTTTCCCTAGCTTCTTAAGTATTATACCTACTACTTCTCTCTAGTATTCTAGGTGATATCTATATATAAAGAAGGTTTAGTATATCTAGGTGAATTTTTTAGAATAAGCATTATATGCCTCTATAATTATCTTCTAGTAGATCTAGTCTAGCCTAGGGGTGGTATCTTTAATCTTATAAGAGTAGGCATACTATACTTCCTTATCTATAAGGGAGGGCTAGTCCTATAGCCCTTCCTTATAGTTTATCTAGTTATGTAGGGGAATGTATAGTAGTAGGGGAAAGAGTTTCTAATAGAAGGTAGTATACTTACTATTATATAATGTTTAGAGTTAATCTTAAAGGTTATATATCTAGGGGATTTACTTAGATTAGGTTACTTTTATATACGCTATTACCTTATAGATAGACTGGGGTGTTTCTTTAGTAAGGAAGTTATTCTAGTACTCTTATTTTACCTACTTAATAGCTATATTATATATATTCTATGCTTATATATATGTGACTTAGTTATATTATACCCTACGCCTTACTTATATAGTGGTTATCCTTAAGGCTATAAGGAGTAGGGACTACTATAGTTTTTATTACTATCTAGGGGTTACCTATAGGATGCTGCGTTTAGCTACTATCTCTATTACCTTTATAAGGTGTTATCTAAGTTAGTCTAGGTCCTCTTATAAGGTCCTACTAGAGAGTATATATTATGCCCTATTAGGAAGGGCTTAGATAAGTGGACTTATAATCTTATTTAACTCTTCTTAGATGATTTACCTATACTAGGCCTAGTTAGCCTTTTTAATATTAAACTATAGTGGTGGTATTAGTGTGTCTTAAAACTCATTATACATAATAGTAAAGAGAATAGTATTATAGTTAGATAGGGGGTTCTCTTATACCTACTAGTTAATTACTTAAGTAGTAACTATTAGAGTGTATAGGGAGAGGTTAATAACTATTTCCCTTTCCATCCCTATATAAAAGAAGGTTCCTACTCTAGGTTAGTTTTAGAGTTTAAGGTGGTTTTCCTTAATCTATTCATATAGAGCTTCTACTTTATAAGATTAGGGGGAGAGTAGGTCCTATATTAGATGGTGTTTATTAAAGTCCCCTATATAGATTATTAGCATAGTAGGGGGGCTATACTTAATGACTCTTTCTATTATATATAGGGAGGATGGAGTGCCTTATTCTACCTTATTATAGATGTTAACTATGTAGATAGTATCTTCTCTATAGGTTAAATCTATAGTAAGGTAGTTAGGGCTAGAGAAGATATCTAGGTAAGGATTTACCTAGATATAGGTAAGAGATTTATTTAGGTAGAGCATTATCTAAGGATGTAAGCCCTATAGGAAGGTTAGGAGAATTTATATTATAGAGGGGTAGGAGATTAATTATATATTAGCTATATTATCTTATAGTATCATCTAAGGTTCCTAGATAAATATTAGGTGGATGCCTAATTAGAGAGCATCCTAGAGTACTACTTCTATAGCCTAGGCATTCTAGTTTAAGTTAACTTACATAACTTTAAGGTTACCTAACATGTATGCTAGGGGGATATCTTTATTAGATAGTAGGGATAGTTTAGGTCCTAGGAGTGATAAGTACTATTATAGTTACTATACTTTAGTACTATATAGGTATATATTATACCTCTCTTTATATAGTATTTATAGTCATACTTCTCTATTATATAGGGGCTAGCATATAGTAAGCATTTAGTCCTATTATAATACCTTAAGGAGCTATAGCTAAATTCTTAACACTTTATATACTATATATTAGAAGTAATCCTAAGGAGTTTTATAACCCTTATACTTACTCCTATAAGGTAGAATGGCTTTAAGATGGCTATCTCTACTTCTTTTACTATATAAAAGGCTATAATAACTAACCCTACTTTCTAGGTAGCCCTCCTTTTAGCTAAAGTAAGCTAGTATAGTGTTCTAATAATAGAAAGGCTAGGGTTAAAGGTATAGACCTCTTCTATAATAAATTATCTAATGTTAAGTAGGCGTAGGTCTTCTAGAGGGATACTATAGGTAATAACCTTATACTAGGTTTAGTTCTTCTAGACTATAGTATCTAGGAATAGGTAAGTAAAGAGGTCCTTATAGGAGGTAAGGAATTTAGAGTTATACTAGGGTGAGCTAGTAAGTAGGATATTACCCTTCTCCATACATATTACTATTAACATAATGGGGCTAGATATGCCTACATTCTTAAAAGTGTTATTAATATTATTTTATATAGAAAGAGGGTTAAAGTCTAGGAAGGGACTCTACTTCTAGATGATAACCTATATATCCTATAGGGTCTTTTAGGGAGTAGCAGCTAGCTTTATAGTTATCTTTAGGTAGGGAGTTATTATATGTAGTTTCCTAGTAGTAGTTACTTTCTAGGCTTAGGTTACGTATAAAGGGTTAGCTAGGGTTATAGGAAGGATGACTAGCTTTTATAGCTAGTAAACTTTTACTCCTAGTATATAGGTAGTATTTTTAAGGGAGTGAACTTAAGTGGTAAGAACTAATAATATATTACCTATATAACCTATCTTAGTATAATCCTATAGGATATTACTAAGGTTATAGAGTCTTTACTTTTTACTCATATTATATATAAGGTTTATTATGTATAGGATATAAGAGAGGGCTATATTAATTACCTCCTAGGTAGTATTAAAGTTTAGATAAAATCTAACCCTAGTCCTTTTTCCTTAGTAGGTAGGGTTAGGTTTAGAAGCATCTACTAGGATAGTTCTCTTTAGCCTAGTATACTATTTCTAGACTAGGCCTAGTATGATAAGTAGTAGGGATGATAGGGGGATAGGGCTTATAGGGGTGTCCTAATCTATTTCCTTAGGTTTATTAGCTAGTTAGGTTAGTAGTAAGTTAGATAGTATAGGGATATCCTAGTCTATTTCCTTAGATTTATTAGTAAGTTAAGTAGGTAGTAGGCTAGGTAGTATAGGGGTGTCCTAGATTTCATAGTTATGGCTATCTAGTAGAAGGGAAACTAGTTTAGGTAGGGCCTCCCCCTAGGGGGTAGGCATAGGTGTACTTATAGTATAATACTTTAGAGGGTAGGTTTTTACTTTCTAACTTTAGTTATACACGTATAATCCTATACTATAGAGTTATAGCGGGTATGGTAATTTTTAATTTTTTAAAAATTTTATGTATAGCAATAACTTATTAACGTACAGGCTTTTTCTAAGAAGTGGTAGCTAAACTAAAGAAGGTTAAAGATGATTAGTAAATTAATTAATTAATTAATTAATTAATTAATTAATTAATTAATTAATTATTTTACGTCTTACTAGAGCTATAGGCTATCTAAGATGGAGCTATCTATAGGGGATACTACGTATATTTATAAGGTAAGTAGGGATGCCTAGCTAAAGAATCTTATATAATAAGGTATAATTCTTAGTATAATATTAGTATAGAGTTATTATAGATAGATAGTTTATCTAGGCTCTTTTTAGGTTAGGGGGGGCTAAGAACTAGCCTTCCTACTATTATCTAAGTAGATAGGTAGTATAAAGTAAGAGTAAGAAAAGGAAGGGGGATAGGAAGAATTAATTAATTAATTAATTAATTAATTATTTTATATCTTACTAGAGCTATAGGCTATCTAAGATAGAGCTATCTATAGGGAATCCCGCGTATATTTATAAGGTAAGTAGGAATGCCTAGCTAAAGAATCTTATATAATGAGGCGCGATTCTTAGTGTAATGTTAGTATAGGGTAGGTATAGATAGATAGTTTATCTAGGCTCTTTTTAGGTAAGGGGGGGCTAAGGACTAGCCTTCCTACTATTATCTAAGTAGATAGGTAGTATAGAGTAAGAGTAAGGAAAGGAAGGGGGATAGGAAGAAGGTATATATAGAAAAGTAAATATAGTATAGGGTGGTAGGTAAGGTAGATTATATATATACTCTACTATAGTATTCTAGTACTATTCCTAATAGCACTATTCTTAGTTAGCGTTATATAACACCTTTCTTAGCACCTATAAAGGTGAAAAAAGCGGGTAAGGTTTTTAACTAGTAGCATATATCTCTTAGTCTACTCTTTATATATGCTATACCCTAGTAGAAACCTTCATCTAATGTATAAATTTAAGTATAAATTATTAACTAACGTCTCCTTAGAATAGCTCTCTATAGGGTATAGAGGCTATATTCCTACTATTATTATTATATGCCTAAAGTGCTTCCTATATTACTTCTTTCCTAGTAGAGCTATAGAGTAGGTAGTTACTAATAAGATGTTATAGTATTTATTAGGTAGTATTATTATAGCTATAGTTATCCTAGGCTATCTTACTAAACTATAATAGGTAGGCTTTAAAGTAGCTATAGTTTAGTTTTAATTAGAAGTAGGCTAATACTTCTAGTTATCTATACTTAGGGAGTTAGATAGACATCCTTAGTATAGATAGGAAGTTATATATATATAACCCCTAGAATAGTATTATCTATGCTTCCTAGTATTATATAGTATATACTATCTATTCTACTATAGTTCTTTATTATACGCGCATTCTAAGAGGGGTGGTGCTTAAGTAGTTATTCTCTAGGGTTAGCCTAGCAGCCTCCTTTATAAGGGTGTCTACTTATAGGTTTCCTCTAATCCCTATATAGCCTAGGGCCTATAAGAAGGTAAGACTACCTTATCTAGCTATAATTAAGTAGCCTATATCTATAGCTTAAAGTTATAGTCCTTAACCTAGTAGGTTAGATAGGGTTTAGAGGCGGTATAGTATAGCTTAGTTATCTATATATACTATAATCTATTATCCTAGTTATTTCTAGGTAGCTAACTCTATAGCCCTTATAAGTGCTTCTAGTTCTCTATTATATATAAGCTAGTATAGTCTAGTATTTCCTCTATATCTTACTACTACTCTTATACTATCTTATTAGGTGTTATATACTATAATTCCTATACCTACTCTATTTTCTTTTAGAATAGATAAAGTATTAGAGTATAGGATAACTACCTAAGTTATATATCCTATATATCTAATATATGCTTAGGCTTCTTTTTCCTTTAGAAGGTAGCTAATCTTAACTTTATATAGAGTAGTCTTTTTCTATAGGGGAAAGGAACCATGTTTAATTAGGCTTTTAGTACCTATTACTAGGTCTAAAATTATGCTCTAGATATGTTTAAGTTATATCTACCGTTCTAGTATATTCTCTAGTTTAAACTTATTAATAATTATACGTACTAGGTATTAGTAACTAAGCTTAAAGAGTTATATAGTATATACTTAAAGTAACATGTTATACCTTAGGTAGGGGGGGAGAAGTCCTACTTTAATTTCTATAGGGGTAATTAGGGAGGTCTAAAAGGCTCCTAGGATTTAGTATAGTCTATTATTTTAAAGTATTTATCTAAGTATCTTAGAGCTACTAACTTACTAGAAAACTAGGGACCTATAATCTACTATACTTTATATATAAGCTAGGTATAGTTATTAGATAGTAGTAGGGGATAGTCTATATTATATATTAGCTAGCTATATAAGCCTTCTAAGTAATTACTTTACTTAGGTGTTCTAAATTATTATATACTACTAGAATAATAGGCGTGTATTAAACTATATCCTAAGCTATTAGATAAGTTACTTTAGCTATACTATATAGTCTCCTAGGAGTATAATTATAGCTTACTTAGCCTTATCTAAGCTTATAAAATAGATGAGGTCTATTTTATCTTTATTAAAATTAATAGCATATTAGGTTCTAAGTAAGAAAAGCTAGTTAGCTTCCTACTAGAGGATCTACATATTTTTCTTCTAGCTTATTAAGGAGATTATAATTAAAATATCATTAATATATAAGAGGAATTAGACTAAGTAAGAGGAAAAGAGTTTTTATATATAAATAAGAGATAGGATTAGTGAGACTAGGCTTCCCTAGAGGATTCCTAAAACTATTAGATGAAGGTCCTCTTATTAGCTATTAAAGAAGATCTAGAGTTATCACCTACTAGTAAATGTCTTTACCTATACTAGGAGGGAGGTAGGGAGCCTAATTTCCCCTATTATATATAAGAGCTAGTTATGGGCCACATAATTAAAGGCACCTCATATATTAAGGAATAGGGTTAATATCTTATACTATGCCCTCCTTTCATCTTAGATAATATATATAAGGATTATTACTATATTAATTACTAACTTCTATAGTTATCCGCCTATTTAGGATAGGTATAGAAGGTAGGTAGCTTCTATAAGTGCTCTAAGATGTTTTACTATAATATATTTAAGGACTTTTCCTAGGTAGTTAAGTAGGGAGATAACTCTATATACTTTTAGGTCTATATAATTAGGTTTCCCTAGCTTCTTAAGTATTACACCTACTACTTCTCTCTAGTATTCTAGGTGATATCTATATATAAAGAAGGTTTAGTATATCTAGGTGAATTTTTTAGAATGAGTATTATATACCTTAGGAATTATCTTCTAGTAGATCTAGTCTAGCCTAGGGGTGGTGCCTTTAATCTTATAAGAGTAGGCATACTATACTTCCTTATCTATAAGGGAGGGCTAGTTCTATAGCCCTTCCTTATAGTTTATCTAGTCATATGGGGGAATATATAGTAGTAGGGGGAAGAGTTTCTAATAGAAGGCGGCATACTTACTATTATATAATGATTAGAGTTAATCTTAAAGGTTATATATCTAGGGGATTTACTTAGATTAGGTTACTTTCATGTATGCTATTACCTTATAGATAGACTAGGGTGTTTCTTTTATGAGGAAGTTATTCTAGTACTCTTATTTTACCTACTTAATGGCTATATTATATGTATTCTATACTTATATATATGTAACTTAGTTATAACATACCCTATACCTTACTTATATAGTAGTTATCCTTAAGGCTATAAGGAGTAGGGACTACTATAGTTTTTATTACTATCTAGGGGTTACCTATAGGATGCTATATTTAGCTACTATCTCTATTACCTTTATAAGGTGTCATCTAAGTTAGTCTAGGTCCTCTTATAAGGTCCTACTAGAGAGTATATGTTAGGCCCTATTAGGAAGGGCTTAGATAAGTAGACTTATAATCTTATTTAACTCTTCTTAGATAATTTACCTATACTAGGCCTAGTTAGCCTTTTTAATATTAAACTATAGTAGTAGTATTAGTATGTCTTAAAACTCATCATACGCGATGGTAAAGAGAATAGTATTATAGTTAGATAGGGGGTTCTCTTATACCTACTAGTTAATTACTTAAGTAGTAACTATTAGAGTATATAGGGAGAGGTTAATAACTATTTCCCTTTCTATTCCTATATAAAAGAAGGTACCTACTCTAGGTTAGTTTAGGAGTTTAAGGTAGTTTTCCTTAATCTATTCATATAGAGCTTCTACTTTATAAGATTAGGGGGAGAGTAGGTCCTATATTAGATGGTGTTTATTAAAGTCCCCTATATAGATTATTAGCATAGTAGGGGGGCTATACTAAATAACTCTTTCTATTATATATAGGGAGGATAGGGTGCCTTATTCTACCTTATTATAGATGTTAACTATGTAGATAGTGTCTTCTCTATAGGTTAAATCTATAGTAAGGTAGTTAGGGCTAGAGAAGATATCTAGGTGAGGATTTACCTAGATATGGGTAAGAGATTTATTTAGGTAGAGCATTATCTAAGGATGTAAGCCCTATAGGAAGGTTAGGAGAATTTATATTATAGAGGGGTAGGAGATTAATTATATGTTAGCTATATTATCCTATAGTATTATCTGTAGTTCCTAGATAAATATTAGGTAGATATCTAATTAGAGAGTATCCTAGAGTGCTACTTCTATAGCCTAGGTATTCTAGTTTAAGTTAACTTATATAACTTTAAGGTTACCTAACATATATACTAGGGGGATATCTTTATTAGATAGTAGGGATAGTTTAGATCCTAGGAGTAATAAGTACTATTATAGTTACTATACTTTAGCGCTATATAGGTATATATTATACCTCTCTTTATATAGTATTTATAGTCATGCTTCTCTATAGTGTGGGGGCTAGTATATAGTAAGTATTTAGTCCTATTATAACACCTTAAGGAGCTATAGCTAAATTCTTAATACTTTATATACTATATATTAGGAGTAATCCTAAGGAGTTTTATAACCCTTACACTTACTCCTATAAGGTAGAATAGCTTTAAGATGGCTATCTCTACTTCTTTTACTATATAAAAGGCTATAATAACTAACCCTACTTTCTAGGTAGCTCTCCTTTTAGCTAAAGTAAGCTAGTATAGTATTCTAATAATAGAAAGGCTAGGGTTAAAGGTGTAGACCTCTTCTATAATAAATTATCTAATATTAAGTAGGCGTAGGTCTTCTAGAGAGATACTATAGGTAATAACCTTATACTAGGTTTAGTTCTCCTAGACTATAGTATCTAGGAATAGGTAAGTAAAGAGGTCCTTATAGGAGGTAAGGAATTTAGAGTTATACTAGGGTGAGCTAGTAAGTAGGATATTACCCTTCTCTATATATATTACTATTAATATAATAGGGCTAGCTATGCCTGCGTTCTTAAAAGTGTTATTAATATTATTTTATATAGAAAGAGGGTTAAAGTCTAGGAAGGGACTCTACTTCTAGATAATAACCTATATATCCTATAGGGTCTTTTAGGGAGTAGTAGCTAGCTTTATAGTTATCTTTAGGTAGGGAGTTATCATATATAGTTTCCTAGTAGTAGTTACTTTCTAGGCTTAGGTTATATATAAAGGATTAGCTAGGGTTATTAGAAGGATAACTAGCTTTTATAGCTAGTAAACCTTTACTCCTAGTATATAGGTAGTATTTTTAAGGGAGTAGACTTAAGTAGTAAGAACTAATAACATATTACCTATATAACCTATCTTAGTATAATCCTATAGGATGTTACTAAGGTTATAGAGCCTTTACTTTTCACTTATATTATATATAAGGTTTATTATATATAGGATGTAAGAGAGGGCTATATTAATTACCTCCTAGGTAGTATTAAAGTTTAGATAAAATCTAACCCTAGTCCTTTTTCCTTTATAGGTAGGGTTAGGTTTAGAAGTATCTACTAGGATAGTTCTCTTTAGCCTAGTATACTATTTCTAGACTAGGCCTAGTATAATAAGTAGTAGAGATAATAGGGGGATAGGGCTTATAGGGGTATCCTAATCTATTTCCTTAGGTTTATTAGCTAGTTAAGTTAGCGGTAAGTTAGATAGTATAGGGATATCCTAGTCTATTTTCTTAGGTTTATTAGTAAGTTAAGTAGGTAGTAGGCTAGGTAGTATAGGGATATCCTAGATTTCATAGTTATAGCCGTCTAGTAGAAGGGAAACTAGTTTAGGTAGGGCCTCCCCCTAGGAGGTAGGTATAGGTATACTTATAGTATAATACTTTAGAGGGTAGGTTTTTACTTTCTAACTTTAGTTATATATATATAATCCTATGCTATAGAGTTATAGCGGGTGTAGTAATTTTTAATTTTTTAAAAATTTTATATATAGTAATAACTTATTAACGCACAGGCTTTTTCTAAGAAGTAGTAGCTAAACTAAAGAAGAGTGTTAAAGAATAAGGGGATAGGAAGAAGGCGTATATAGAAAAGTAAATATAGTATAGAGTAGTAGGTAAGGTAGATTATATATATACTCTACTATAGTATTCTAGTACTATCCCTAATAGTACTATTTTTAGTTAGTATTATATAATACCTTTCTTAGCACCTATAAAGGTAAAAAAAGTAGGTAAGGTTTTTAACTAGTAGCATATATTTTCTAGCTAGCTAGTATAGTTAGCTAATACTTATTATAGAAAATAAATAATGCTAAAGAACCTAGGTTTAATCTATACTAATATTACTTATAATTTAATCTAGCCCTATTACTACTATTAGATAACTATAAGTTAATATTATTACTAATAATAGAGCTCTATATACCGCCCTAGCCTAGGTATACTATATAGATAAATAGTATTAAGCCCTTACCTTACTACTAAATAGTTATCTACTTATTATTAGGAGTAGGAGGGTTTAGCTAGAGTAGTTATAGAGTAGTTATCTAAGCTATATTAATGCCTTCCTAATCTAGAGGGCTAGGGTCTTAGTAGAGGCTCTATATAAGGTAGAGGAGGAGTATAAGCCTAGAGGGTATTAGTTAGATTATAGATAAAGGGGTTCTTTCCTAGATTATCTTTAGTTAGAGGGGTTCTAGGGTAGTACCTATAGGAATTATAAGTAGAGGGATTATAGAGCTTATTATTTACTCTACTAGTAGAGCTTAGAATAGAATCTCTCTTCTTCTTTTTACTCTTCTTTTCCCTTAGTCTACTATTTATATATGCTATACCCTAGTAGAAACCTTCATCTAATGTATAAATTTAAGTATAAATTATTAACTAACTTCTCCTTAGAATAGCTCTCTATAGGGTATAGAGGCTATTTTCCTACTATTATTATTATATACCTTAAGCGCTTCCTATATAGCTTCTCTCCTAGTAGAGCTATAAAGTAGGTAGTTACTAATAAGATATTATAGTATTTATTAGGCAGTATTATTATAGCTATAATTATCCTAGTCTATCTTACTAAACTATAATAGGTAGGCTCTAAAATAGCTTTAATTTAGTTTTAGTTAGAAGTAGGCTAATACTTCTAGTTATCTATACTTAGGAAGTTAGATAGATATCCTTAGTATAGATAGGAAGTTATATATATATAACCTCTAGAATAGTATTATCTATACTTCCTAGTATTATATAGTATATACTATCTATTCTACTATAGTTCTTTATTATATATGTATCCTAAGTAGGGTAGTACTTAAGTTATTATTCTCTAGGGGTAACCTAGTAGTCTCCTTTATAAGGGTATCTACTTATAGGTTTCCTCTAATCTCTATATAGCCTAGGTGTTAGGAGATTAAGATATAGATACGTAAGTTAACTCCTTTCTCATAGTAATAATTAGTCATAGTAAGCTAGTCTTATAATAGTAGGATTAAAGTACTAATCTAAGTAAGTATGTGCGGAGAATTAGTACTTTAAGTCTAATACTTTAACTATAGGATCTATCTAAGGATGTAAATAGTTAGAAACCGTAATAATACCCCCCCCTTAATACTATTAAATGTAGCGCTAATCCACCATGTAAAAAAAAGGAATAGTAAGGAAAGGGTATAGTCTAAGGTAGCTACTAGGGTTACTATAGTAGCTTACTTATTAGTAAAGCCGTAAGAGATAAGGCAGGCCTAGAACTCTTTATTACTAGGGTACTTATAGAGGATATAGCCCGGGTTAGGGAGGTTCCTAATATAGATAAAGACTAGGTAGCGGAACTACTTAATAGGGAGGATAAGACCCTAGCTAGACTTATACTTATTAGGCGGCTAGCTAAATAGTAGGATGTTAGTACTAGTAGAGTAGGTAAGGAACTAGGTCTTATAGTTAGGTAGGCTACTAGGGCGGTTAAGGATGAGGCTACCTATAGCCTTAATTATATTACTAAGGGAGAGGGATAGAAAGAGGTAGGTATTAGGGTAGTAAATAATAAACATATTATGCTCTAGCTTATTACCGTAGATCTACTATAAGCGGATATAGTAG